>MU699937.1:0-50724 GCA_026770625.1 Nicotiana glauca | reverse complement strand
ATGCATGTTTTCTCTGGAGACCCGTAACTCAAGAATTGAGGACGATGACATAGATGCTCAATCATCCACATTTGTAATAACAAACTGCACCTTGCGAAGAAAGTTTCCCCAGCCTTGCAGGCAGTAAGAGCACGAAATATGTCAGCTAATATTATCGGTGCTAGAGTACTCTTATCCTGGGTAATTAATGTACTAACAACCCCGGCTACCTTTATATCAATATTCCCATCCTTTCTTGGATACACCATCAACCCCAGAAAAGCCACCATAAAAGCAAAACGTCGATGTTCTTCCCATTTCTGACAATTTCCCTTGCTACATATTTTGCTTTCTGGGTTGTTAAATCCTCCAACGTGGCTGTATCATTGATATACGAAATTTAGAGTACAAAAGCCATCTACCAAGTCTGGGTTATGAACAGTTCTGACTATTTTCAAGTAGTCCAAAAATCTGTGTACAGCTACGATTCTTGGAGCGATCAAGTATTTGTGCCTCAAAGGAACCTCATCCTTTCCGATATAATATGACATTTCCTCTAAGGTCGGGGTAAGCTCAAAGTCCGAGAAATAAAATACATTATGAGCTGGGTCCCAACAAGTAATTAATGCCTTGATCATATCACCTCGGGGTGTAACGTCTAATAAACCGGTAAGTCCCTTCGGGTATTTATTGACTTCCTTTTGCCCTTCTTCTCCCAAATCATTCCACCACAGACGTAACTCCAAAAGGATTTTATGCATGCTTAAAATTGGTTCATTTCGAATCGTGCTCATCCTGCACATTTATTATGGTGACTTTAATCACTTATTATATCCTAAAAAACAATATATATTTTTTCACAATTCTAAGCTCAATTTTGCAAATACAGCCTTTCAGCATTTCAAATGAAGATTTTAAGGCTGTGCCCGTTGATATTGGGGAATGACTCAAAAAGTGGCCATTTTTGCATAAACAGCCTTCTGGCGCCTTTTAGGGACATTCGGCTATTTTTAACAAAACGGCATCACTTGATTTTTTGACATTTTTTGACTATTTACAAAAAAGAGGTATGGTTGGACCCGTCAAGGGTTGCCTTCGTATCACGCCCTGAAAGACGAGAATCAAACCAGCGTAGTTCGGGCAAATTAACAAATTATTTTTAAAACATACCATTTTTCATTTCTAATTTTGGCAAAAATTGAATATCTAAACTATTTTTGAAAACAAAATTTTCTATTTTTATTGACAAAACCAACTATATTTTTATAATTTTTGAAAACAAAACAAAATATCGATTTTTATTTATATTCAATAACCCAAAAATAAATTACTAAAAATCAACAATCTTTCTATTTTTTTTAAATCCCTTCACAAAATTTCGGCAGAGTTTCGCCAGTATTTGGATATTGGTTTTTCTTCTAAAATCAACAATTATTATTTTTTCATTTCTTTTCTCTCAATTTTTTACAAAAAAATTCTTTTCTCTCCATTCTTTTATCCTAACCGGTCAGCATGATGGTCCGAGACAAATAAATGCAACACATAATTATGATGGTCTTTTCATTTTTGGGTTACCTGTCCTAGACGGACCCAACCCCTGTGTTGAGTCCCCTAAGTCATACTTGATGCAAATAAACATCCCTATTCTAAGTTCAAAACCTGGTTATATATTCTAGATTGTGTACCCGAGCGGACAACTCGAGTCGAGGAGGGGGCTACGTACCGGGAACTAATACGTACCGGGAACCAAAAGGCCATCCGGCTTAGTAACTTTTCCGACCTCTTTCTTATTTCAGGGTATTGACACTAACAGAATAGGGAGTCTCAACCAGTAAGCACATCCCCGGAGGTAAGAAGAGAAGGGTTTTCGGCACAATTTATATACAGTTCAAATAATATCAAAGCGGTAAATATTTAGCACATTAATCAAGAACATATAGGGAAATCAGATATAAACAAATACAGCAATTTTAACTAAGCTCGAATTCTTAAACCCTGAACCGAAGTTCTGAGTTTGTATCCCCAGCAGAGTCGCCAGAGCTGTCACACCTCCTTTTTACTGCTATTACTACACCCCGGGAAGGGATATAATAAAGGAAGGAGTTTTTTCCAATTTAAGGACAGTCGGAACGAGATTTATTTATTTATTCAGAGTCGCCACTTGGGAGATTAATGGTGTCCCAAGTCAGCGGTTGAATCCCAAACCGAAGAAAGTTTGACTCTGTTAACAGTCCGCGAACCAGAAATCCGGATAAGAAATTCTATTAACACGGGAGAAGGTATTAGGCACTCCCGAATTTCGTGGTTCTAGCACGGTCGCTCAACTGTTGTATTAGTTTTTATCTGATTTTTATATATATTCCATTTTTATGTGCATTTATTATTCTGCTTTATTATTTAATTTTTACAAGAATTGCAACGTCGTGAAAATGTATTTCGGACCACACCGTACCAGTACGCCTGTGGCCTTTAACACATTTCAACTTCGTTGAGATTTAGATTTGGGTCACATAAATGTAAACCCATACTTGAGGAAGTATTTTATTATAAATCGCGCCTAAAGCATCTACGTGTGTATTAACTTGAGGAAATACCGTGAACTTCGCTAGGCAGTCCTTCCAACTCTAGGTATTTGAATTGAGAATTTATTGAGGGCCCCGCAATTATGTATTTTTATTTGGCGAGGTTCATCTCCGTTTTGCTTAAAGTCCATCCTAAAGTATACTATATTGTCTATCGGTTTTGTCTCTAAATAAAAATCGATTGTTACAAAATTCGACTTTTGAATTCGTTAGTTAGGGCCTAAAAGGCTTAGCCTATGCCTAGAATGTAATTTGCCGTACAGTTTAAAGGACCTACCCACGAGTGACTATTCTAGTCATTTAAGGCCTAGTCCAAATCGCCAGTTTCGATTTTCTAATGTATTCAAAGAGCTGTGAGATCTTATTTCTTTCATTACACACACTTTATTTATTGACAAAAGCAAACCATCAAAGAAACTATAATAAGCGAGAATGAAATTTTGTTGTTCCTCATTGAAATACTTAAATGTGTTTGTAGTTCTAGCCTGATTTTCATTTTATTCTCATTCAAAATGAAAAGGGTAGAGTTATGTATCACTTCAGCCTATGAGATACATGATTCTGTCCGGACTTACCAAAATGACTTATTAATTCCTATTAGTGCCCAAACTGTACTTAGAACACGAGTTCATAATGAAAGTTTTAACGTAATCTGCACTTCGATTCTAATCTAATTACAAACTAAAATTAATCTAACAAAACATAACTGAGCTAAACCAATAACAAAAATAGAAATTCTAGGCTAATTAACTAGCTATTACAGTCCGGGACTTCAGTAATCTAGTTATTCCAATTACAGGTCAAAATCACACTATAATAAGACTGAAGCTAAAATGTTCAATTAACTTGACTTTAACCTTTCAATTAAGCATACTACAAAAATTTTAAACGAATACAACTACTAATACTTCGAAATACACAGCAATAAAAGGAATTCATACAACTGTTCCAACTGCAACTTCAACATTTATTTTCAGATCAGAGTTTACATAAACTCTCTAGTTCAGAGATGAATAGAAGAAGTACCTGGAAATTGACACAAGTAAAAGAATAAGAAATCAGTCGCGACACAGTAACAACAACAGATAATTCCAGCAGCTATCAATTAACCAGCAAACCAGGAACAGATTTGAAATCTAGTAAAATTCAAAATTCAGCAGAAACTAGCTCAAAACAATGCATTTGAACTCTAAAAACCATTCAAATTCATATCATATAACATCTGATCCACAAATCCCAAATATTGAGTCTTAGCAACTGAAATTTTGTTGAAAATCTAATGAAACAGTGTTGATTTTTGGTCTCTACTGATTTTGAATTGTTATTGGATATTTTGGAAGAATTTTGGATCTAAAGGAGGAAATTGAAATCTGAAACTTTCAGTTTCAGATCTGAAAACCTATCAGATATTTTTGGGGATTTTTTGAGGTTTAAAAACTTCTGATTTTCAGGCAAATATTGCCTATTTATAGAACTTAAAATTGGAGGGAAACTCAATTTCAGTATTTTCAGATTAGTCCCCTCTTTTTTGACTTGTTAAACAAATTACTACACTTATTTTGTTAAAACTTGCATTAAAACCTATTCTAGTTGCTTCTACTATGTTCCTACCCCTTGAATTGTCTATTTTACCCTCACTTGCATTCTATTTTTACTAATTCTACCCTTTTCAATACCTATAATACCCTTGAAACTAAGCTGAAATTACCATCAACCTATTCTAAAATTCCCATAGTGCCCTCACTTCCCATTCAAAATTACCAATCTTAACCAAACCCTAAACCTTAAAACCAAACAAACCTCTTAGAATCAATTCACCTAAATCTAATTAGGGCTGGAAATTAATTTTCATCATCATTAAAACTTATTAAACACTGAATTAAGGAACAAATCACAGAAATTATAAAAATCAAATCAAAAGATAGAACAAATAAAAATAAAATCCAACTGATATTACATACTAATTATACTAATGGGTTATCAGGAGTCATCGCGGAATTAAGAGAAACTTCATGAAACAAAATCAGAAAACTATTAACCAACGATTATCAAAATAGGATTATAAACTCACAGTAATTGATGACAACCTATTATGAATTAAACCTATCAAAATATGCGAAACCTTAATCTACATTTAAACTACCTGAAATCTATGAACTAACCATATAATTCCTGGTTACCACAATCTTATAAACGAACAAAAAAATTAACAAACAGAGATGAAGAAGAAAAGAAAAATAAAAATGAAAACAGGAACACAACCAAGAATATAGACTTACTGCAAGAATATGGACTTACTGATTCACTGCGTTTTATTTTTTTTTGAAAACTTTCTTCTTTTCCTTCTTTTACTGAACATCTGGCCCGATCTTCAAGCGAGGATGATGATGATTCGAGGAAAAAGAATGTATATCAGGCCTGAGGAGGGTGGGAGGAACTTGGGGTAACCATGGGGTAGGGTTTGGACGTCGGCGCCGCCACCGGAGAACTCAAGGCGGCGCTAGGGTTTCGAGATTTGGAGCAGTTTTAATGGTATTTGGGGCGAAAGATTTACGGGTTCGAAGAGAGGATGAGACGGAGAGTCTTTTGGTGCTGGTTTGGTTTGAAACGGAGACTCGCCGCCGCCGTTGGCAAATTCCGGCGGGCGACGGGGAGGTGTCTGCAGCGGGGCTGTCATTACAGAATAGGTGAAAGAGGAGATTGATATTAGGGTTAACAAACCCATTTGATTAATTATGTAACACTGAAGCTGGACCATAGGATTAAAAGGGATCAAAGGTCAGGATCAAACGACGCTCAAACGGCGTCGTTTCGGGCTCAGGAATTTGGACCGGATGGGGTTGGTTTGGGCTGGCGGTTTGAGGGGTATTTGGGCCAAAATTTGGGCTGAAAAACTTATAGGGTTTTGTATTGTTATTATTTATCACCTTTTGTATTTTTGTTTTGATCTTGTTTTCATTTTGTATTTTTTTGTATTTTGTATTTTTTTGGTATTTTTCTGATTTTGTAAAAATTAAAATAAGACCTAACTAAACTATTTAACTCCTAGAATTTATTTAATATCACTATTTAGAGTTGAATGCAACATTTATCAATTAAAATTGCCCAAAAATTATTTTTTGGGATTTTCTTTGAATTGTTATAAAATGAATTAATACCTAATAATGCGAAATTAATTTCCTAAATGCAAATGCATATTTTTTTATTATTTTTTTAATTTGACTTAACATACACAAAGACCATGCAAACAATTAACACAAAATTCACACAAATTATAAAAAATAAGAGAAAATTGTTTCGTTTGCATTTTATGGGAATAAACTCATATATAGGGTAAAAATCACGTGCTCACACACTTTCATTTCCTCAAATCTCTAGCAACCCATAATGATCATATTGGCAATTTAAAATAAGAGATATTCCCCAATTAGATATGATGTGAGTCCTAAACTACCCGAACATTTATCATATAGTAGCTACCCACGGATTCTCGTCACCTAGTACGTGCGTAGCCCCCGCATTTTGCAACAATTACTCATTTACAATCCTACGGGGACAATTCCCTCTTACAAGGTTAGAAAGGAGACTCACCTCTCTCCAAAGTGCACCCCCAAAGTCCACGAAATAGCCCAAGCCCTTAATTCGAAGCCGAACAATTCTGAAACTAACCAAACGAAGTAAGAACTAGTCAATAAAGGCTCACGAGGTTGAATTCTAACTATTTAAGTGATTTCCCAACCTTTCCTATGAGTTTCCCAAATTCTGACCCCGGGCCCACGTGCCCGGACCCTGAGATTTTTCGAAGAAAGTTGTTCTCTATCACCTAAGGATCACAGATATATGATTTCTAGTCCATTACATAGTTATTTACGGGGTTAAATCTTGATTTTATTTAAACCCTAGGTCTAGCTCTAATCCTTTGATTTTACCACATTTCTAGTGTTTAATCTACCCATTATACAAGTACTTAAGCTAAAAATGTAAAGGAATTACTTACCTTGACAATCTATGTGGAAACCCTCGCTTGGAAGCTCCCAATTCGCCCAAATGTAGAGTGAGTAATGGAAAAAATAAAGGTTGGGTTCGCACTAAATGAACCTATTCTGCCCAGCTAATTCCGCTTCTGCATCGGAATTTCCGCTTCTGTGGTGTCCGCTTCTGCGGAAGCTAGGCCGCTTCAGCGGATTCGGGCAATCTGGGCTAGACCACTTCTGCGGTCCATAGGTCGCAAAGGCGGGACCACTTCTGTGGTTTCCCCATTCCTGAGCCCTTTCCGCTTCTGCGTCCTGTTGACCGCTTCTACGGTTCCGCTTCTACGGTCCAAGAGCCGCAGAAGCGGTTATGACAGAAGCAGCAAAGTTGGTTTTCCCTAAGTTTTCAACTTCACTCAAACCTCGACCATTTAACGCCCGGGGCTCATGAGCCCCGCCCGAACATACCGTCAAGTCTGAAATTACGAGGCGGACCTACTTGAACCCTCGAAACACTCAAAACAATGCTAATTCAAGGAGTCGAACCCCAAAACCAATTGAATCAACATAATGAACTTCAACTTCTTAATTTCCTTTCAACGGGTCAAAACGCCCTTAAACTACTCGGATTGACACCAAATTTTACGGGTAGGTCTTAACAGATATTTCAGACTTGTACCAAGTTTTGGAATCAAAATCCGAATCTGATACCTAGGAAAAAAATGATTTCTTTGTTTATTTAAAACTTTGAAACTTAAACTTAACAATTTCACATAAAAATTCATTACTCGGGCTAGGGACCTCGGAATTCGATTCCGGGCATACGCCCAGGTCCCATATTTTCCAACGGACCCTCAAAAATTGTTAAATCACAATTCCAGGTCCGTTTTCCCAAAATGTTGATCGAAGTCAAACTTGGCCTTTTTAAAGAAACTTAAAGAATCAACTAGACTTATTCTTGCTCAAAACTCTTCTAACTTCCGAACCACTCGTCCCCGCAAGTCATAAATTAGCTAAAACAAGTGCGGGAAGTTTTATTTAAGGGAACGGGGTTCTAAAATGCAAAATGACCAGTCGGGTCATTACATCCTCCACCTCTTAAACAAACGTTCGTCCTCGAACGGACATAAAAAAGTACTTGGACTGCTAAATAAGTGGGGATATCGGCTCCGCATGTCCTCCTCGGACTCCCATGTCGCCTCCTCAACTGGTTGGTCCCTCCACTGGACTCTTACCGCAGAAATTCTCTTGGACCTCAACTGAAGATCCTGTCTATCAACAATGGAAATTGGCTCCTCCATAGCCCAAGCTCTCGTCTAGCTGAATGGTACTGAAATCCCACACGTGTGAATAGTCGGCATGATACTTCCGAAGCATCGATACATGGAAAACTGGGTGAACTCCTAATAAACTGGGAGGTAAAGCAAGCTCATAGGCAACCTCTCCAACTCGCCTCAACATCTCAAAGGGGCCAATAAACCTGGGACTCAACTTGCCCTTCTTCCCGAACCTCATAATGCCCTTCATGGGCAAAACCTTCAAGAGAACCTTCTCGCCAACCATAAATGATACATTGCGTGCCTTCTGATCTCCGTAACTCTTCTGCCTGGACTGAGCTATGCGGAGCCTCTCCTGAATCAACTTTACCTTATCCACGGCATCCTGAACCAAATCCGTACCAAGCAACTTAGCCTCACCAGGCTCAAACCACCCGATAGGAGAACGACAACGCCGACCATACAATGCCTCATACGGGGCCATCTCTATGCTGGACTGATAGTTGTTATTATATGAAAACTTCGCCATGGGTAAGAATTGATCCCACTGCACTCCAAAGTCAATCACGCATGCTCTAAGAATATCCTTTAAATTTGAACTGTCCGCTCTGACTACCTGTCGGTCTGAGGATGGAATGTCGTGCTGAGCTCCACACGAGTCCCTAACTTACTCTGAACAGCTCTCCAGAAATGGGAAGTGAACTGAGGGCCTCTATCTGATATGATGGAAACCGGCACACCGTGCAGCCTGACTATCTCTCGAATGTAGATCTGAGCATATCTCTCCGTTGTATAAGTAGTCGCCACCGGAATGAAGTGGGCCAACTTGGTCAATCTATCCACAATAACCCACACTGAATTCACCTTCCGCTGAGTCCGCGGCAACCCAACCACGAAATTCATGGTAATGCACACCCACTTCCATTCCGGAATGGGCATCTGCTGAAGTAGGCCACCTGGTCTCTGGTGCTTATATTTGACATGCTGGCAATTCAAACATCTAGCAACATACTCCACTATGTCCTTCTTCATCCCCCGCCACCAGTAGTGCTGTCTCAAGTCATGATACATCTTCGTGGCACCCGGGTGAATGGAGTACCTCGAATTGTGGGCCTCCTCTAGAATCCTCTCTCACAAACCATCAATTAGGGACACATAAACGGTCCCGAAGCCGTAACACACCATCCTTGCCAATAGAAATCTCCTTGGCACCTCCCTGAAGTACCGTCTCCCTAAGAACCGCAAAATGTGGATCATCGAACTGTCGGGCTTTAATCTGCTCCAATAACGAAGACTGAGCAACCATACATACTAGAACCCGGCTGGGCTCTGAAATATCCAATCTCACAAGTCTGTTAGCTAAAGACCGAATGTCCAAAGTTAATGGTCTCATCTCGGTAGGAATAAATGCCAAGATACCCATACTCTCCGCCTTCCTACTCAAGGCATCCGCGACCACATTGGCCTTGCCTGGATGATAAAGAATGGTAACGTCATAATCCTTCAGTAACTCCAGCCACCTGTGCTGCCTCAAATTAAGATCCCTCTACTTGAACAAATGTTGCAAGCTGCGATGGTCTGTATAAACCTCACATGGTACTCCAAATAAATAATGCCTCCATATCATAAGAGTATGAACAATCACCGCCAACTCTAGATCGTGCACAGGGTAATTTGTCTCATGAATGTTCAGCTGGCGTGAAGCATATGCAATAACTCGCCCCCCTGCATCAATACACATCCCAAACCAACACGAGAAGCATCACAATACATCATATACATCCCTGAACCGGAAGGCAATACAAGAACTGGTGTCGTGGTCAAAGCTGTCTTGAGCTTCTGGAAGCTCTCCTCACAATCATCGGACCAACAGAATGGAGCACCCTTTTGGGTCAATCTGGTCAAAGGTGATGCAATAGATGAAAAGCCCCACACAAATCGTCGATAATAACCTGCTAATCCCAAGAAATTCCTGATCTCGGTCACTGAAGTAGGACGTGGCCAACTCTGAACTGCCTCAATCTTCTTGGGATCCACTTTAATACCCTCTCCTGACACTACATGCCCCAAGAATGCTACTGACTCTAGCCAAAACTCGCACTTGGAGAACTTAGCATAAAGCTTCTGCTCTCGCAAGGTCTGAAGCACTACTCTCAAGTGCTGTTTGTGCTCCCCCAGGCTATGCGAGTATATCAAGATGTCGTCAATGAAGACGATAACAAAGGAATCAATATAGGGCCTGAACATCCTGTTTATCAAGTCCATAAATGCCGCTGGAGCATTAGTCAAGCCAAAGGATATCACCACGAACTCATAGTGGCCATACTAAGAAGGGTATGGGGTACCCATTTAATAAATATTATCATATTTCCATTCAGGAAGGGAGATATAAGTATTTTAGGTTACCTTCAACAGTAACAGATGTACGTTCAATCAGTCACACCAATCTTAGTCATGTCCTATGGGAGCTAACAGATATGGTTTAAGAAAAGGACATGATATCAGGATCTGCCTGGGGTTAGAGTAACCCAAAATGATGGGTGGATGGTTTGAATTAGTTGACAATTCCGAAGGATATTTCAAAATGTGCTAATAGATCTCCTTGTAAAACACCTAGATGGTGCATTCTAAAATAGTACTACTAGATATAAGTGCGATAAAGATAGGTGATGGAAGCCTGGAAAGGATAAATATTATCTTAGTATGACAACCGTCCCTAGTAGAGAGATAATGCTAGACAACCCAAAGAGTCAGTGGATGGAGCAAAGGGGAGATAAAAGAAAAAGAATATCTTGTTAAAGTTATCAGAATAAAGTGATAGACAGCAAGGTTAGCAGGAAATAAGAAAAGACCTAATGAAGCATTAAGAGTAAGATGTGATACAGGGATGGAAACGGTAGGTAAACAATATGACGGTATTACAGAGTTTATAGTGAAGTAAAGGAAAAGACGAGAGGTTATAGGACTTGAGACAACAAAAGAGTATATGACATAAAGTCGTATCCTCACTTCAAGAAATGAGTTATTCCAACTCAACTACTGGAAGGAAAAGTTAGACCCCAGAATAATAGGAATCGGTATGGACTAGTGAACAAGATAAACTAAACATGAATTAGGGACTGAGTGATTGGATAATACTCGGCATTATGAGGGTTTCAGATTTCATTCCGGCGATAATAAAATAGACAACAGAAGAAGATTCATGAGAAATTGAGAGAATGATCATTTAGAAAGACGCTTCCCTAAAGCAAGCAATGTGAGAAAAGTTAAGCTTAAGGAACTATGTGTGCCAGTTACACTAAGTTTCACCCTCGCAAGCAAGGAATTTCGTTATTCTTGGTACAAAAAGATTACTGCAAGGCGAGTAAAGGTCATCAGTAATGTGAGAAGATGCCAATGATGAAGAGGTAAACCATCTATAGTTAGATTGTTGTAGCACTAAATATTAGTACTTACCTAAAGGGGGGAATGTGGAGTGAGGTGGAATTAAGTCAGAATTAAGCGGTTCTAGTAATTATGGAATAGTAAAGGAAGAATGCAATAAAACAAAAAAGGATGAGATTGCACTTATTCAAAGCCTACAGATATGCTATGATACCAGAGCATTATGCAAACACGATGTCAAGGAGAGGAAGTAAGGGTTCCTACCTGAGATATTATTAATTAATACGGAGCTAGTGCGAGAAGTAAGTTAAGACAAAGGAAATAACCTAAGAAAGATTTTATGAAATGTTGATATGGGAATGGGCCAACAAGTAGTTAGTAGTCGATTCAGGAAGAGCCTAGCTATGGTTAGACAAGAGGATACAAACAAATCAATAGATCACGCAAGATAAAAATAGGGAACCCTAATATGGGGAATTAAGCCTCACAGTTATGACATCGTGAAAGTTGAAATATATCCATATAGGAGTTGGGGAAGTTAAAAAGGTACCGTATGAGTGTTACATAAATAAAAGAGAGTGTCACTGTGAAAACAATCAAAATATTGGTTCAAAAGTAACCCTACAAGCACAAGGGCATGGAGATAAGTAACTATGGGTAATTATAAGCGAAGAAGAACATCAAAAATTCTGGCAGGCATATGATGTGATAAGCTCACAGCCTTACAATAGTCAGAGGATCTCCCCCCAAGTACCACAAGGAAAGACTAGTTGAGGAAATAAGAAAGAAGGCTTCAACCAAGCACAGTGACCTAAGGAGAAATGGTCATGCAAAAGTAATCTCAAAAACAAAAAAATTGTATGCACTCCAAAATAAAGTGGCACCTACCATGGCTAATGAACGGGGAGAAAAATTGAAGGTAATATTCGAGACCATATGAGTTCCACAAAAAATTCCGTCATGCGTGGGAATTAGGATAAGTTAAGTATGCATGCAACAAGGGGCAGAAAGACCAGGAAAAGTAATTGCATACATTTAAAGGAAGTTGAGATGGAACGAAAGGAATTATTCGATCAGTAATCCAGAGTTAGTATATTATGGATACACTCAAGATTTTGGAGAATTATCCATGCAAAATATATGTTGACAATCATACATCTATAGAAGACTCCGGTATAAATTAAAAGAAAGAATTGAGCCCAGAGCATAGACAAAGGATTGAGTTGTTAGAAGATTGTATCATGGATAATCCATAACGCCTATGAAAGGCTAAGGTAATAACTAATACCATGAGCCACAGATTGGAAGATAGCTTAAGCCTAAATAAAGGCCAATCAGAAGAAAGAGGAAACTAAAGAGTTACATCAACTAAGTAAATTAGGAGTCTGCTTATTAGACCCAGAAAGTTACAAACATCATAATTGAGAACATTGTAGAATCACCCTTAATATCAGAAGTACAAGAGAAATAGTGCAATAGCCATATTCAATAACGGCTCTACGATAGAGCCAATTAGAAAACTAACAGCCTCATAAGAAGTCAGTATGGAGCTCCCACCAGATTGTATAGGTACCAAAGGTGAAAGTATTATAATAAAGCTTTAAATGGTGGATGTGATTTATACCTATGTGGGAGGGAGGGTATGAAAGAAATAGAATAATGTGAGGTAATATTATAAAGTAAGTAAGGTAAAAGTAGACAACGTACTAAATACTCAAGTATAGAAGGATGAGAGTGGTCCATACTTCAGGTAAAAGACTAGAAACGCTAGGATTCAGTATCCAGGAATGATAGCAGTGTCGTCAGTGGCATATCTTCTGGCCTATGATTTCTAGGTACCAAGAGGTCTACTTAAGAGAATAAAGAAGAGTTGGAGACGATGTGATGTCTCTCTTGATGTTACAGAATAACATAAGAAAATCTATGGTGCAAGCAAGTTGAAAGAAGGTTGCGCACAGGTATGAATAGATATGTGTAGGTCGCAAGCTAAAGTATAGTAGATAGACAAGATTTTAGGAAGACATGAGTAAGGATAAGAAAAGGTAAGTGAAAAGGTGACAAGAATGGATAAGTTCTTAGGATTAAGCTCATGAAAATAAGAGAGTTTATGGATTCTCTAAGTTATAAGAAAACTCAGTATAGCCAGAATGAACTCAAAGGAGTCTAAGACTAGTAGCATTTAGAAGAGATGGAATGATGTCCTGGTAGTGGAATAAGGGAGTAATTGTGATATATAAAGGATGACGTTGGGGTCTACAATTGAGTAATGTCTTGAAGAGGATTGCATGAATTGTAAGGGGCTAAAATACCCATATAAGGTGATTCACATTAGGATGCTATAAAGTACGGTTATAGAAGTCTAGTATCACCCCTAGGATCAACCTAATTACTCATGATGCCCCCGATGAGACGCGAGCCCTAGCGGAGGTGTTACCTAAAAGATCAAGCTATCAGTGGTAGATAATGAATCAACATTAAGGTGAATCAACAATAGATGGATAAAAGTCCAACAGTATGAGGTTATATTACACCATCAATCTTAATGATAAGCAACGAGAGTAACCTGGAGTTTGTTGCAGACTTCAGTAACGATAAACCGAAGTAAGAATTATGGTATAGTATGACCTACATTGAGGCAGTAAAGTCATACAAATGGATAAGCAGGTCTATAAAATAAGATATAGCCATATTCACAAGTTTTACAAAATACCGAGCGAAGAATTTTAGTACAGCTATAGATGCTAGAGAGGCATCCTATTAAACCTGGTATATATTTACAAAGTAAGGCCTAGAAATTGGCTAAAAGCTGGAGGAAAAAAGAGAGAAGAGTCTCATAGGAACACTTACAAGGTTAGTATTGTAGAGGCTGCATGATAGAAGGTAGCAACAATTACGATATTGAAAGCAATTCCATCACAAGTCATGGTGTGGGAAAGAGGCCTAAAGGGGGGAATGCCATGGCCTTTAGATTTATTCACAGAACAGCTGCCTATATGGAAAGGAGAGTATTGAGGTATTCACAAGAGCTATAAATTATGAAAATGATTAGAGCATCAGTCAACATTCGAGGACGAATGTTCCAAAGGAAGGAATGATGTTACGCCCCACAATACTACGTTGATATTACGTCTTGCAGTATTATATTGCGATGATGTTACTCCTTGCAGTATTATATTAAGATGATGTTACGCTTTGTAGTATTATATTATGGCAATGATACGCCTTTTGCAATATTATATTACGATGATGTTACGCTTAACATTATTAAATTATGATGATGTTGCACTCTGTAGTATTGTACGTTGAATTTGTCGTGAGGTAATTAACATCAATCCAAGGGAAAGTTTATTTGGAGATTATATGGATTATGCTATTTCAAACAAGTGATGAGTAAATTTGTGAATGTTAGAGGGTAAGCAAATCGAAGGAAATGAATACCGTTGAAATTTGGCATTTTGGGATGAAATACAACCCGAGCTAAAATACTCGATATTTATGGACTAGTACCATACAAGATACCGTATGGCCATGATAGTAAGGTGTATAAGATATATGAAAAATGAGTAATATTTTAAGTAAATGGAGGTAATTTTTAATTATGTGGATAATTAGGTAATTATGGATTTTTAAGTGGGAGATTAACTTAAATTTTTGGACAATTATCTAAGAATGATTTGGATAAATATTAGGGGGACAAACATCCACGCGGGATGTCACAAACTTGGAAGAAAATTACCATTTCGTTAAGTTAGTAAGGAGGTGGTGGCAAGAAAATGTAAGAAATGGCACCTTATCTCTCATTCCTGTGCCATGTCTATTGGAAGACTCTCAATTAAGGATTCTGTTGAAAAGACTCTTGAGTTGACAAAAGAATGAAGTAACACCTTTTTTAAAGTCACGACTTCAATAATAAAGGCTACATAATATTATGATCAAACTTAAAAGAACGGAGACGTTTTTACATCTACGAAGCAATGGATTTTTCCGTACTCCGATATTGATGTCACATGTTTTGTCGCAATTAACGTACGTTAGAGGGATTGTCAAGAGAATCAACTCTGATATGATAAGGCTATCCTTTCTTTCCTTTTGGCATGATCCATATGATGCAAACAAAACTAGCAAATTCACAAATTCCATAAATGACTCTATTCATAGAACTATCATAGAAGTTTATGTTCTTGATTCCCCATGTGTCATATTATTCTATCATATGTTCATGGGTCTCAAAAAATACGTAAGTTGATAATTTTTATTTCATGGTATTAATTAGAGGCATAACGGTCTCATGACGTACCGAGAGATTTTGTTATTAACGCATCTCATATGTATTTCATGCATTTATACATGTGCACGTTGACCCATGATAAGATGCCGTTATATACGCGTATATATATATATATATATATATATATATATATATTAACGCATCTCACATGTATTTCATGCATTTCACGCATCTCATATGTATTTCATACATTTATACATGCATTTATACATCTCATATATATATATATATATATATATATATATATATATATATATATATATATATATATATATATATATATATATATGTATAATCGATATGGAAAGGGTTATGGCATTATATACGCACCACCACCTGATCAGCTGGTATATATTGATGATTTGTCCACAGTGGCCTAGTTGATATGATGGATGCCCTCAGAGGCTTGATGATATTATGAACATATGTATCTATGCACGACATGACATTCATACGCATATGCATGATACTGTAAGTATTCATAATTTACAGAGTTATCCAGACTTACAGGTTGAGTTATTTACATTATACGTCTTCCATGTCCGTTATGTACTTATTTATGTGTCTTACATACTCAGTACATTATTCTTACTAACGTCCCTTTTTCCCTGGGGACGCTATGTTTTATGCCCGCAGGTCCCGATAGACAGGTCGAGAGCTCTCCAAGTAGGCTATCAACTCAGCGGAAGGTGTTGGTGCGCTCCATTTGCTTTGGAGTTGCTTGTTTGGTTGGTATGATTTTGACGTGTATTGTTTTTTTATGAAAATTAAGTATTCTTAGAGCTTGTAGACAAATGTCATGTACGTAAAAGATTGTATGGCCTTTTCGGCCTATGTTCAGTATACGAGTAGTTATTTTGATCATATAGGCCGTATGTATTATGCATAATTTAGTATTACATGTTGTATTGTACTTATCTCATGTCCGCCTTCCGGCTCAGTTATCTATGATAGTATGACATGAAAAGACACGTTATGTTGGTGCTCGATTGAGTAAGGTACCGAGTGCCTATCTTGGCCCATCGGTTTAGGTCGTGACATATGAGTTCACTGGTAGGTTCTTATACTCTAAGGGTTTGAGTGTTTTCTCATTTTGGGAGATTTGGAACTCGCCCAAAGGCGATTTTTGAGAGACATTTTTCTACAATTGAAGAGGTATGTGAAGATTTAACACTTATGATGTTAGATTTTGATTCCTACACCTAGTTTATATGAATTTGAAGTGAAAATTGGGGATTTTAGGCTATGCTGATGGAGAGTGAGATTTGGAAATTTGGGGGTCGATTTGTGGATGGAATTGGATGAAATTAGTCTAGTCGGAATCGTAATTGAGTGCGTGTTCGAAATTTGTTAATTGGGTTGACTTTGCATATTTGATTCAAGAATAAGCTTTATAATTTAGTATTATTTTCTAATGGCTATTATTGATGGTATTAAGTTGCTTTGACTAGATTAAATTCGCTTGGAGGCTGATTCGCGAGGCAAGGACTTTTTGGAGTATTGAGTTGCACGTTTGAGGTAAGTAGCACTTCTAAACTTGGAATTCAGGGTAATCATCCCCAAGAACCATGTATTTGTGATGTGTTAGGGTGACACACATGCTAGGTGACGGGCGTGTGGGTGTGCACTAGGGTAATCATGTTCCGAGTCGACTTTTCGACTATGTTGATATCATGTCTTGTTTTATCCGTATTTTTCCTACTTGTTAGATTAACTAAGCTATGATTCATATTATAAAGCATATTTAGGCTATGTGGTTTTTTGATTGAGACTTGATTAGACTATTTATGTTATTTTGGGTTATCTAACTTAATTGTAATTATACACCAAATCATGATTCTTTAGTTGTATATCATATCTCAGTCTCTGTTTATCATTCAATGTTACATCATATGTTATCATTGTTTCCCATATGTGGTGTTGTTGGGCTGAGTGCTATGAGATTGTGAGTCCTTGAGACTTGAGAGGTTGATGACTGAAGTGGGCCTTAGAGTCGTGTTAAGAGTGTTATTCCGATCAGGTTGCACGCCGTAGTAGGTCATATTGGATTTATAATAATAACAATAATAATAATAATTATTATTATTATTATTATTATTATTATTATTATTATTATTAATTGGATCAGGCTACACGTCGCAACAGGCCATATTGCCTTTTTTATTAGCGCTTGGGTAAGATCCGCCCCTCCGGAGTCTAACATACCAGCAATGGGTGCAAGCGCAGTGATATACATACACGTGCTTTGGTGAGGGACATTGATGTCAAGAACCCGTACAGTGTCGAGTGATTATGTATATATGATTACGTGGGCATTTAAGACTGACAGCTTGAGTATGTTGAGAGTGAGAGTACTTGGGATTACCATTATGAATCATTCATTTGATATGCATATGTGACATGTAGGCATAGAGATACATCATTCCTCATGCTACATGGTAAATGATATGTACTTATTAGTGTTGGGCTTAAAATTGTTACACCTGAAAGCGTGTCTAAAATCCTTTTATGTGAACAAGCTAATTATGATAATTCAAGTTACTTATTGTTATTGTCATCATTATATCTATGTTGTAATTAATATTGGTTTTTGAATGTCTTCTTCTGAGCTCGTCACTGCTTTCAGCCGAAATTTAGTTTTGTTACTTATTGAGTACATGGGGTTAGTTGTACTCATACTACACTCTGCACTGTGTGTAAATCCAGGTAAATCTGGATGTGGTGATTGCTAGATCCATGGTTGTACCAGTATTTGGAGACTTTGAGATAGTTGGTATGTGGTCTGTAGACCTTGAATCTCTTACCTTATTTTTATTCATTGTTGTTCTATTGATCATAAAATTGTACTAGGGATTTGGTTTAGTAATGCTTATGTACTCTTTAACACTAGATTTTAGGGATGGTTGTAGCAATATTGTTACTGTTTTCATTAGATAAATTATGATATTTCCATTGTTAAGTTTATTAAACTATTTTTATTCAAATTCATAGTTATTATGTGGCTATTGGCTTGCCTAGCAAGTAGCGTTAGGCATCGTCGCGGCTCCGGAGAGAGTTGGGTCGTGACAAGTTGGTATTAGAGCACTTGGTTGCTTAGGCCTCACAAGTCATGAGCAGGTTGAGTAGAGTCTTATAGATCGGTATGGAGACATATGTACTTATCTTCGAGAGGCTACCAAACTTTTAGGAAGCTTCACTTTCTTGTATTCTTGTCGTGCAGATATGTTATTTCCAAAGCTTGAAACTTGACTCTTCTATTCTCTCATAAATTGTGAGGGCACGTGCATCCGAATCAAGCGGACGACCACCAGTACTACCAGTTGGGTCGCGAGAGGCTGGGGCCATAGTAGAGGCTAAGGTGGGGCTCGTACTACAGACAAAGTAGCACCTATGAAGCTACCAGTTGCTCCAGTTGAGCAGCAGGTGATAAATATTATTGAGCCGGTTAGGCTAGCTCAGTCACTGGCAGTGCCTATCATTATTCCTGGACTTCAGGAGGCCTTAGCCCAGATTTAAATGGTGTGCACAAGTGTGGCTCAAGCATTTTGGACTCCAACTACACCAGCCTCCTCTCAGGATGGGGGAGGTTCCTAGACTCCTGCCATCTGTAATCCAGAGTAGCTAGCTCCGAGCCATCAGACACTAGGGTACTACCAGTTCAGTCGGTTGTATCTGCTCAGGCTGAGGTTGGTCCACCTATGAGTGATGAGGAGTAGAAGAGGTTGGAGCAGTTTGGGAGGCTTAAGCTTCTAGAGTTTAGTAGAGTAGAGTTAGAGGATGTTGAAGATTCTCAATATAGGTGTCAGTAGATTCTTCGCAAAACAGGTCTTTTAGACACCATTGGGGTTGCAGTTACTACGCTTCAGCTAACAGGGACAATCTAGAGATGGTGGCAGGCTTATGAGTTTAGCAGGCCAGCTGGCACAGAACCACTTATGTGGCATGAGTTCTCAGTTCTCTTTAGAGAAGTTTCTTCCCCAGACTCGTAGAGAGGAGTTGCAAAGGTTGTTTGAGAAGCAATGCCAGGAGGGTTGGACTATGACGTAGTATGAGATGAGATTCACATATTTGGCTTGTCCTGCAGTATGGTTCATTACTACTGAGAGAGAGAGAGAGAGAGAGAGAGAGAGAGAGAGATGATTAGAAGGTTCCTTTATGGGCTTAACTATTGTCAATGCTTCAGTTTGCCTCAGGAGGCTGATACAGATGTTAGGTTTGACTAGGTGGTCAAGATTGCTAGGTGCTTGGAGCAGGTTCAATAGCTTTAGTGCAAGGAGTGAGAGAGAAAGAGGCCCCATGGTTTAGGTGGTTTTAATGGTACCTCATCTGGAGGTCAGTCACATCACAGCAGGGGTCGTCCTTTCGGGCCCGCTTAGATTCTCGTCCAGTTCATCGTGGTGCATCAACTACCCATGGTTCATATAGTACTTGTTCGGTTTAGTCATTTTTCAGTGCACTCCCAACTTAGAGATTGTACTATGCTCCATTAGTTTAGGGTTCGTTAGTACCAGTTTCTTCTAATGGTTATTCTAGTTCTCGGGGTCCAGTTCAGGCCCCGTAGTCATCCCTAGATTGAGGTTGCTATGAATGTTGGGAATTGGGGCATGTGAGGAGGTTTTCTCCCTTTTTTTCTAGAGGTCCAGTGTAGCAGAGAGGTCATGCTGCGACTTCCACATCAGTCACCACACCACCTGCTCAGCCAGCTTGGGGTGGGACTCAAGCAGTTCGAGGTCACCATAGAGAGGGAGGTCGATCAAGTGGTGGTCAGGCTCGGTGCTGTGCTTTTACTACCACTCCAGAGGAAGTTGATTTCGATGTTGTGATCACATGTATTGTATTACTTGTCCATGTATCTACGTCGGTAGTGTCAAACCTCCTTTTTCACTACACCCCCGAGAGGGTATGGGGAGTTTTTCCAATTAAAGGACAATCGAAATGGGCTTTATTATTAAAAGATTCAGAGTCGCCACTTGGGAGATTTATAGTGTCCCAAGTCACCGGTTTACAATCCCGAATTGAGGAAAAGAATGATTCTGTATTACAGTCCGTGAACTAGAAATTTGGATAAGGAATTGTGTTAACCTAGGAGAAGGTTATAGTCATTCCCGAGTTCCGTGGTTCTAGCACGGTCACTCAACTGTTATAATTTGGCCTATTATTTGATTTTAATGCATTTTTTGAACCTATGTGCAATTTTAACTTTTGACCGATTTTATTTAATTTTTTTTTTAAGAAAGATTGCAATGCTATTTAAAATATGTTTCGGGTCACGTCACATAAATGCACCAGTAGCTCATAACACATTTATCTAACGTTGAGATTTGGATTTGGATCACATAACGTTGAGTTTTACCCGAGTTTAGGAAAGTAGATTATTAAATAACACGCCTAAAGCAACTACGCATTTTAAACTTTGCGAGGGCCATGAAAATTTGCTAAATGGCACACCTCAAATTCTAAGTATTTAAAAGAAAATTAATTAAAATGAGGGCCATGCAATTGATATTTTTGTTTGGCACGACGCATCTTCATTCTAAATTAAAGGGTATTCAAACTAAATCCCGGAGGGCCATAGGCTATCTTTGTTGTCTAATATGGCAGGCCTCCAATCTACCTTTGAGATAGTCTAGCCTAAACAAAGGAAAAGCCCAAATGAGCTCAAGAGGTGTTTTATGTTAAAGTTTAAGCTCAACACGGGGTAAGTAAACAATGATCCATTTCATTCTTTAAAAATTGAACCCAATGATGTACTGTTAATAGGGAACCATTAACTTTAACATGGCTTGGGCCAAACCTCAACAACATTCCCAATTCGAAACAATGCAGCCGAAGACACAGGGACTCAGGATCGAATCCTAATAAGTCCATATCAATTCACATAAAATTATGTTCCGCACTTTTACGCCAACCTATAACATTCAACAGCTGATACTACACGGAAATATTGATTTAACGAAATGAAACTTTTGCTCTTCTTTTTATTTTATTTTGAAAAAACGGTCAGACCCCCTCCCAATTATCATATACCAACTATTTACACCATTCCTCATTCAACCCATTACCCAATTAACAATTTCAAAGTCAGTTTTCACACGTGTCAGCATGACTCTCAATTTTAACATCAAAATGGATCATATTTTTACCTTTAATTTCTAAGCTAACTTTCACAAATAAACACAAGGAATTCAAACTCATATAGACCATTTAAATAGTACTTCTACCTGAGTATAACAATGCAAGTCCAAATGGGAGAACAGAGAGTATTTTATCATAACAACCCCTAATTTCGAGCTACAGCAAACCAAATGGCATATTCAAGCAATCTACAGCATGTTTAATAGTCCATTCATGCATGAGCTTCTATTTACTATTACAGAGCCAAGAATCCAAGCATTCACTCTAAATGACCAAACAACCTTAGACCATTAAGCATAAATAAACAGACTAACACATTTGAGAAACTAAATTACTATAGAACAGTGGAAATCAATAATAAGGTAGCAGAACCCATCAAAAGTCACCAAGGGCTAATGCCCCCTTTTAGATTCAAACTCATATTCTTGGGTCTTTACATAGGTTCAATCATGTTCTGAATTGTAGCACATCACTGATTAACAATGGTTCGAAGGAGAAAAATACCTGTAAATAAGGAAAACAAAGAAGGAGTAAGGAAACAGCAATCAGCAGCAGCTGGACCAACAATGAGATAATATCAGCCAGAAATAGCTCCACCCAGCAAGAATAGTAGTCAAAAACCAAGACTCAAACCAAAAATTTTCAACAAAACCAGATTCAGTCCATTTTAAACTCCAAAAGAATCAGTGACCTTCCAAAATTGCCCAAACTTCAAATCCAAGAAGAATTTTAATGAAACAGTGACTCTTTAAGAAACTTCCAGCCGTTACTGTTTTCTCTGAATTTTTTCGCTTCACAATCTCTCAATGTTCTCTCAATTTTCAGAATCCTAGAGTGTTCAGAATATGTGTCTCAATGTTTTTCTCTCAAAAACTCAGACTATATTCTTGGTTCTCTAGATATCTTAGCTCTCTTGGGTCTTTTTTTCTTTTGTTTCTCTCTTCATCTCTATTTTCAGTGTGAGTCTTTGTGTGTTTTTTCCAGTTCTCAGAATGTTTTAACTCCCAGTAAATTCAACTCTTCCTCTCTGCCTGTGTCTCTCAATTATCTCCTCTCTCTATATATCATCCCCCTATCAGTCCTGTGTTTCAGCCCCTTAAAATGGGAATTGAGTTGGTTCTCTTCCCATTATTATCTTATCTTTCAATTTTCCATTGCCCACTCAAGTATCCACTTAATTACCCACTCAATTAGTGCAATCCTTCTGTCCATTAGAAACTTATTAAGTAGGTAAATATTTTCTCACTTGAACAATTCCCAAACTAACCTCCTTAAATCCCATGTTATTTAATATCCCCTTAAAGTTCTAGGTGTTTACAAATTAAGGTACACATTCCTTCTATGAAAACCACAGACAAACAGAATCAAGGTGTCAATTTCAAAACCTAGATAACCTTATCATGAACTGAAATCATATATCAAACAACAAGTGAACAACTTGAAACTGGTATTTACGAAACAAACAATGAATGCCTTATTTTGAAGCAAATACACTAGCCATCTAAGTAGGGAATCAAACGGAAATAACATGTTGATTTCAATTATATCCAACCAAATATACCTAAATTAGAAACTGAAGTCCTAATAGCAATCCCTAACATTTAACGATTAAACACAGAAGCTAGTTAAACCTAAAACTCAAAGAACAAATCAAACTTGACTAAATAAATTGAACAGAGAAACTACAATTAACATAAATAAATACTAGTAAGCAAACTAACCTAAATGACAGAAACTAGGTTCGAAATTGAATAAATTCCAGTAAGAAGGCATACCAATCAATAATACATATAGAAGAAAAGAAGAAGAGGTGAAATAGACATAATATTAAAGAAATGATACAGGGAAACTCACCGATTGGGCTTGAGTTCATACTTGGTATTCTGGCTCACGAATCTAAGGCCAATCATTTGTTCTTTTGTCAAGAACAAATGAATAGCATCAATTTTATAGTGAACCAACCCTCTAATCTCGAGAAACACAAGCATGTGTCGATGCAGGCCATTAGTTCACCGGGAACTGGTTTCTAACTTTTTATGGTTCGGACTCAAATTTGATATTTGAGAGGTTTTAGCAAGATTTGAGGGAAACCAATGATGGATTAGGTGTGAAGGGGTCAAGGTGGTTGTGTGGTGTTAATTTGGGGTTGATTTGGCAAACTAGGGTTTGGGTCCAATTTTTTTGATCGAAGATTCGAAGAGTTTGGCTAGGATTCGAAGGAAGTGGTTTGGGGTTTTGGAAAGAAGAGGTGGAGAGGAACTTACGGTGTAAATTTGGGAGGGATTGGACCACCGGAACCGCCGTGAGGCGATTTTCGGTGGGCGGAGGGTGGTGGTTTGTGGTGGCGCTAATGGAGATGTCTCTGAAGGTTTAAAGACGAGGGGGCTGGGGTTTCTGAGAGAAGGGGTAAGGGGTTTAGGTATATTAAATTGAGCAATTTAATTAGGGCCGTTGGATGATGAGAATCCAACGGCTTAGATTTATTCATTAAACGAAACGGGGTCATTTGGTTTAGTTGGGGGGCTGGGTCAGTTAAGGGACGGGTCGGGTTATGGGTGAAGCTTTGGGACCGTTCGATCAAATGAGATCAACGGTCCTGATCAAAGCTTATCCAAATGACGTTGTTTGGCTTAAGTTGAAGACCAGACTGGGTTGGAGGACGGGTTTGGGCCGGTTTTGGTTGGGTTTCAGGCATATTTAATTTGGTCTTCTTGAATTAAATTGAATTTGGCCCAGTTTTGATTTTCTTCTCTTTAATTCTTTTCCTTTTCTTTTTTTTAAATAAACTAAAAATCCTTATTTGAATTATAAAAACCCAAATTAACTTAAAAATACTAATCAATTCTTAGTAATAATTATGACACATAATTAAATACCAAATCACACAATTTTGACATTAAACACTAAAATGCAAAAATACGTTATTTTTTGTGAATTTTTCATTTTTTTGTAAAATAAAAATTTTCTTAATTAATCTAAAAAATGTAAAATTAAATCCTAAATGCAAATGCAACATATTTTTTTTGTATTTTCCCATTAATTTACATAAAATAAACATGCACATACAAATGCAAGCATTTACAGAAAGTGTCACGAAAATCCATAAAATTGCACACAAAGGAAAAATTATTTTATTTTGAATTCTTTGGGAGTAATTCGTGTGAGGCAAAAATCACGTACTCATAGGTGGGTGTACTATTATTGTGAATTGTTTGTAACGGTTGTATATGGTGACTATTAAGGGTTATGAGACGAGAGTTGATCTTTTACTAGTCAGTATGGTTGATTTTGACGTGATATTGGACATGGATTGGTTCTCGCCATGTCATGCCCTTCTGGATTATCACAGAAAGACCGTGATGTTGGCGATGATGAGGGTATTGAGGTTGAAGTGGAGAGGCTCCCCAGATTATGTTCCTTGTAGAGTGATTTAACATTTGAAGGCTCAATGGATGGTTGAGAGGGGATGTTTGGCATATCCGGCCTTCGTGAGGGATGTTAGTGCTGATACTCCTACCGTTGAGTTAGTTTTAGTAGTGAGAGATTTCCCAGATGTATTTCCAGCAGACCTACCAAGCAATACACCCGACAAGGATATTGATTTTGGTATTGACTTAGTACCAGCACTCAGCTCATATCTATATCATAGAATCGCATGGCACCTATTGAGTTTAAGGAGTTGAAGAATCAGTTGCCAAAATTACTTGATAAGGGCTTCATAGAGCCTAATGTGTCGCCTTGGGTTCTATCAGTTCTATTTGTGAAGAAGAACGATAGTACTATGAGGATGTATATTGACTACCAACAGTTGAACAAGGTTACTATTAGGAACAGGTACCCACTACCATGCCTTGATGACTTATTTGATCAGTTTCATGGTGCTAGAGTGTTCTCGAAGATTGATTTGAGTTCTAGGTATCATCGGTTGAAGATTCAAGATTCAGATATTACAAAGACGGCTTTGAAGACCCGCTAAGGTCGCTACGAGTTTCTGGTGATGTCTTTTGGGCTAACTAATGCCCCAATAGCCTTTATGCACTTGATAAACAGTGTGTTCCAGCAATATCTTGACCCTTTCATCATAGTATTCATTGACGATATATTGGTGTACTCATGCAACTAGGAGGATCATGAGCATCATCTTTAGATCGTGCTCCAGAATTTGAGGGAGAAGAAGTTATAGAATAAATTCTCCAAGTGTGAGTTTTGGCTTGATTTGGCGGCATTCTTGGGCCACGTGGTGTCTAATAAGGGGATCGAGGTAAATCTGAAGAAGATTGAGGCATCTCAGAGTTGGCCTAAACTATCTTCAGCAATAAATATTCGGAGCTTCTTGGGTTTGGCATGTTATTATCGTCGTTTTGTTGAGGGTTTTTCTTCTATTTCTACACCTTTAACTAGATTGACCTAGAAGGGTGCTTATTTTAGATGGTTTGAGGAGTTCAAGGAGAGCTTTCAGAAGCTCAAGACTGCATTGACTACAACCCTAGTGTTAGTGTTGCCTACTGGTTCGGGATCTTAGAGAATGTATTGTGACGCATTGCGTATTAGGCTTGGTAGGGTGTTGATGTAGGACAATAGGGTGATTGCCAACACGTCCTATCAATTTATGATTCATGAGAAGAATTACCCTGTGCATGACCTAGAGTTGGCAGCCATTGTTCACGCGCTAAGATTTGGAGGCACTATATATACGGTGTTCTAAGTAAGGTCTATACCGACTATAGAGTCTCCAGCATATGTTCAAGTAGAAGGACCTTAATTTGCGGCAGTAGAGATGGTTAGAGTTGCTAAAGGACTATCATATCACTATATTATATCATCCGGGGAAGGCCAATATAGTGGCCGATACACTAAGTAGGAAGCCTGCAAGTATGGGCAGTTTGGCATATTTACCGGTAGCACAAAGGCCACTAGCCATGGATGTTCAGGATTTAGACAATCAGTTTGTGAGATTGGATGTCTTGGAGCCTAGCTAGGGTTGCATTGTGGAATTTATTTTTGTTTGAGCGTATCAAGGCTCGTCAGTTTGATGATCATTATTTAATGGTATTGAAGGACACGGTACAACGGGGTGGTGTTAGGGATCTTATGTTTGGTGAAGGTGGTGTTATGCCATTTTGAGGTCGGGTTTGTGTTCCAAATATTAATGAATTGAGAGATTTGATCCTTGAGGAGGCTCATGGCTCGCGCTATTCCATACACACAGGTTCTCAAAGATGTTCAGTGACTTAAAACAAGACTATTGGTGGTGGAGAATGAAGGAAGATATTGTTGCTTATGTATCTCGGTGTTTGAATTGTCAACAAGTGAAGTATGAGCATCAAAAACCAGGAGGGTTGACTCAGAGATTAGAGATACCTAAGTGGAAGTGGGAGCGCATCACTAAGGATTTTGTGGTAGGCTAGCCACGGACCTAGAAGAAATATGATGCAGTCTATGTTATTGTGGACCAATTGACTAAGTCCGCACACTTCATTCTGGTGGGGACTTCTTATTATTCAGAGTAGTCGACTTATATTTACATTTGGGAGATCATCCGCCTGTATGGCATGCCTATTTCTATCATTTTTGACCGAGGCATGCAGTTCACATCGCAGTTTTGGAGAGCAGTGTAGCGAAAGTTGGGCACTCGGGTGGAGTTGAATACAACACTCCATCCTCATATGGACGGGCAGTCTGAGTGAACTGCTCAAATCTTGGAGGATATGTTACATGCCAATATTATGGATTTCAGAGGTTCATGGGAATAGTTTCTTCACTTAGCAGAGCTCTCCTACAGCAAAAACTTTCAGTCAAGTATCTAAATGGATCTTTATAAGGCCTTATATGGGAGGAGATGGTGTTCTCCAGTTAGTTGGTTTGAGCCTAGGGAGGCTGGGCTGTTGGGAACTGATTCAGTTTGTGATGCCTCGAAGAAGGTGAAGTTGATCCAAGAGCGGCTCCGCACATCACAGTCTAGACAGAAGAAGTATGCTGATAAGAAGGTTCGCGATGTTGATTATATAGTAGGTGAGAAGGTTTTTCTCAGAGTTTCGCCTATGAAGGGTGTGATGAGGTTCGGTAGGTAGGGAAAGTTAATCACTCGGTATATTGGTCCCTTTGAGGTGATTTAGAGAGTTAGGGAGGTGCAATACAGACTTGCATTGCCACCTAGTCTATCAGGTGTTCATCCAGTATTTATGTTTCTAAACTCCAGAATAATTAGGGTGATCTGCCGCATGTTTTGGACTTTAACACGGTGCATCTAGACAAGGATTTGACTTATGATGTGGAGCCAGTGGCTATTTTGGGCCGACAGGTTCAAAAATTAAGGTCAAAGAATACAACGCAGTGAAGGTGCAATGGAGAGGTCAGCCAGTTGAGAAGGCTACATGGAACACCGAGCAGGAGATGTAGAGCAGATAACCCACCTATTTGGTACTCCAGGTATGATTCTAGACTCGTTCGAGGGCGAACATTTGTTTAAGATGGGGAGAATGTAACGACCCGATCGATCATTTTATGTATTGTAGCCATGTTCCCCTATTTATTGCCTCTTCTATGTTCATTTGTTTTTACATGACTTGTCAGAGTAGTTGGGTTGGTTTCGGGGAAGTTTCAGAGTGAATTGAGACACTTAGTCCCAAGGTTGAAGACATAAGTTGAAGGAGTTGACCGGAGTTTGACTTTTATATAGACGACTCCGAAATAAAGTTTTGTTGGTTCTAGTAGCTTTATATGGTGATTTTGGACTTAGGTGTATGTCTTGATATTGATTTGGAGGTTTGTAGATTGGTTTGAGGATTTTTGGCGAAAGTTGAAAAGTTGAAGGTTTGAAACGTTGGGACGTTTGGCCGAAAATTGGTTCGCATTTTTGTTCCAGGATTTAGAATAGGTCAGTTGTGTTATTTGGGACTAGTGCGCAAAATTTGAGGTCATTCAGAGTTGGTTTAATATGATTCAACATTGGTTTTAGAAGATGGAAGTTCATTAGTTTCATTAGATTTGAATGAGGGTGTGATTCGTGGTATTGCTATTGTTTGATGTGATTTGAGGCTTCGAGTAAGTCCATATTGTGTTTTAAAACCTATTGGTATGTTTGGATAGGGTCCCGGTGGCCTCGGGTGTGATTCAGATGGTTGGCGGATCATTTTGGGACTTTGAAGGATTACTGAATCTTGGGAGTTCTGGTGCAATCGCACCTGCAAGAGATTTGTTGCAGGTGCAATGCCACAGAAGCAGCCACGTATCGCAAATGTGGGCTTCGTTGCGGCTAGTGAAGGTCGCAGGTGCCAAGGATCTATCGCATCTGTGAGCCCGCAGATGCGAACAAGTGGACGCAAAAGCGAAAGAAGGCTAGCAGAGCTAGGATCACAGATGCATAATTGTTCTACAGGTGCAGACGCATAGAAGCGGGAGTTGGACAGCAAAAGCGATACGTTGGAACTTAAGTAAATTTTGCAGGTGCGCGGTTTGGACTGCAGAAGCGGAAATTTGGAGCGCAAGTGTGAGTTCAGTGGCAGGTTTTTTATTCGAAGGGTTTGACTGTTTTCCCATTTTAGGAGATTTGGAACTCGGTTAAGGGCAATTTTGTTACATCTCGCATTTTCGTACATTAAAATTTTATTTTCAGTTAACCGACGTAGCTCGGGGATGAGATCATCTTGACATTAACGTACTTACGCTATTTATAACAAGTGATAAATAAGTGTTATGAAGGATAAAGGGGTACACAGATTATAAAAAACGAGTTTTGTTGAAAGTAGCCAATTGGAATACAATACGGGTTGAACGATAATACCTGATAATTATAAACTAGTACCATGCAAGGGACATATGACCACGGTAGTATATATATAAAGTATATATGAAGTATTTTAAAAATAAATAGAATTTTAAGTAATTTATATTAATTTTAAAATTATGCGGTTAATTGATTAATTAACGGATAACAGAACATTACCAAGTTAACTCATAAGTGGATAAATAATTAATAAACTAACCCCCCACACACACGTGGCAAGGAGCCACAAACTTAGAAAAATGACTAAGTAGTCATAATGCTTGGTGGCTACATAGCAATAACTTAAGTCAAGACTTAAAGTCAAGTCTTAGAAAGACTTAGTAAAAATCTTATCCAAAATCTGTGTATTAGCTTCATTTAGTGTCTTGGCTTCAATTTATGTCCTTGGTTTGAAACCAAGAAACAGAAAATCTTTCGTCCATTCTTGCCAAAATTAGCTTGGCTTGAAATCAAAAACTTGGAAAACAGCAAACATTTCGTCCAAGCAATTCTAAGTCTTAGCCAAAAATTTCGATTGGAATTTCAAAAGAAGCAACCAATTTCGTTTCTGAATTTCAAGAATTTCAAGCAGAATTTTGTCCATATTTCGCAGAAGAAGATTCGTTCAAATAATTCCAGGAACAAATATGTTAAGGTCCTCCCTTTTTTTTTGGCATGGTCCAAATTATACTGAAGAAACGATCAAACACACAATTTTCATAAATTGCTCTGTTCGTAGAAATAGTAGGGGTGTCTATATTCTTTATTCTCCATGAAAATTATTATTATCTTCTATTCATGGGTTTCAGAATAATACGCAGTTGGAAAAGTTTATCTTGAAGGAATATTGAGATTATTACGTATTTTTTCATGTATTTTACTCATGTGCATTGACCCATGACCAGATGGCGTTATATACGCGTATATATGTAAATATATGTATATGGGATATGAGAAAAGGTTACGGCATTATATATGCACCACCACCTGATCTGTTGGCATATGTTGATGATGTTGCCCATAGTGGCCGAGACAATATGATGGGATGTCCTCAATGGCTTGATGAAATTATGTACACCCATACCTATGCATGACATGACATTTTTACGCATGTGCATGATCGCTGCCATCTCAATGCTACACCAAGATAGTAAGAGCGGATCGCAATAGCTTTTACCGAAATAGTAGTTCGGGATCGAATTTTCACAGGGAGCTAGTAATGGAGTTGTAATGTCTGTCTAACCTAGAGATGTGGTTGTGCTTCTAATATCACTTCAAATATTTTTGAGTTTTATTTTAAACTACTAATATAAAAACTAATAATTAAAACTAAATTATGTTAAGGGAATATTGCTAAGTCGTATTTAATATAGAGAAAGGCATTAGGTTCGTGACACTACCTAGGTGGCTAGTTAACGGGTAGAAGTTACTAAGGGGAGATTGATATGTTTGGGGCTTATTCTATAACCGTTCCACTTTTGTACTCATTCTCACACCTCTCGGTAGAGAGAATGATTTTTCCCAATTGATTCTCTCGAGACCAATTGGGTAGGCCAATTAGACCAAGCAACTAGGGTTCAAGTAGGGTAATTACTCTCTCGGCGTATAACCCGTTAATTTGGGACTACCATTCTCATGGGTCCATCTCAATTCCTTGTTGGGTCAACTTTAGGGTCATAGACTTTCTTTCTCAAGAAGAGTTAGACCCACTAAGTTTTGAATTCATGTTTGCAACCATAAATTCGAAATTGAAACACAAAATTAACCCAAATAACAAACACCCAATCTCAATCTCACCCTAGATGGCAACACCCATCAACTACACATACTAGGGTTGAGCCACAACCCTAGCTAATGAGTTTAGCTAGACATAATTAGAGAAGAAACAGAAGAAATAGATGATGAACTAAACATATTAATTGATTACTAAGTAGAAGCTACAATAATAAAGAGCAAAAGTGCCAAAAATGGCTTTAATATTCGGTCTCACGAGCTCTGCTACGTTCAGAATGTAAAAATTGAACTAAAATGGTAAAATATTCTATTTATAGTGGCAGGAAAAATTGGATAAAAGTACCCCCGTGGGGTCAGCGCGGACCGCGCAAAAATGTAGCGCGGCCGCGTTTGCTCTTGAACTCCTAAATCTCATCTCTCGGAAGTTGAGGACTGAGGTCCGTGCAAAAGCGTAGCGCGGCCGCGGTGGAAGTCAGCGCATTCGCACAAAAAGGTAATGCAGAGCTCATTGCTTGACATGGCTAAATCCACAAGTCTTTGAACCCCAGTAACGCGGACTGCGCAGACAGGTAGCGCGGCCGCGTGACCTTAACTCCCAAAAGTCATGGTCTCTGAATCTCATTAACGCGGGCCGCGCAAAAAGGTAGCGTGGCTGCATTGCCTCAAGCCTGATATATCAACTCTCTGAATCTCATTAACGCGGACCGCGCAAAAGTGTAGCGCGGCTGCGTGGGCTTGTAACTTGATATGGTAGGTCTCTGAATCTCATTGGTGCGGCCGCGTCCATATTAGTGCGGTCCGCACTAAGCTTCATGGTCCTCATTTCACTTGGTCCTTGACACTTGGGCAGGTTTCACTCCGTTTTGAGCCGATCTTTGACATTTGTCACTTTGTCGATCAAACCTGCAATCAAGCATAACCTGTGAGTATTTTGGGACTATTTCATAGCAATTTATACTCAAAGCATAGGCAAGTAGGGGCATAAAACACGTTAAAATCCTACTTGTCAACTTCCCCAAACTTAAACCTTTGCTTGTCCTCAAGCAAACAAAATAAGACCCACCCTTAAAGGAACATCCAAGTAATTCCAGTTATCCTAAAGTAACCTCAACAAGCATCACTTCGGACTAACAATTTCCCTCAATACGAATGCATCATAAACATATTTAAACTTTGAAAACTTTGGATCAAGTGTGGCACAAGAGCATCAAGAGTTGACACATTTCATCAAAGAAATTCTCTCAATTACTTTGGTCATTGTGGAACCCAAACTCACACTTCCTCAACTCTCCCTAAGTGAACCTCACCTTTTAGAGTATTGACACACAAACCGAGGTTGATGTACTTTCACTCATCTCTCTTAAGAAGAAGGTCACAAGTCCGGCTCTAGGTACCATATGCTTGCCCCTTATGTAAGTATCCACTAATGTATGCTCCCTTCAACTCGAAATCATATAGGGCTTTTGCGGAGTCATTGTGAAGGCTTTTGGGTAAGGTTAGAACATATTTTTGTTCAAATGGGTTCGATCTTCCCTTAAGCACTTCCTTTGATTCATTTTGGCACACTTTCTTGACTCATTTGAGTATTTCACTTCTTTTCAAGGGGTTAGATGGACACATTGTCACTCTTTCTTATGAAATTTAAATCATTTCTCCTTTTTCTAATTTTGTTTCCCTTGAATCCCCTTTTTTATTCTTTTTTACATCGGTCTTTCTTTTTGTCTTTTTCTTTTCTTTCTTTTTCATTGCTTTCCTTTTCCTTTTGCTTTTGTATCTTTTACCACTTTGTTTCCTTTCTCGTCTCTCCTCCCCCAAACTTAGACATTTGCCATTACTCAAGGGAAGATTTTGGGTGCCAAGACAGGGTATCTTTTAGAACGGGTATAGGTTTGTAACGTTGGTTCTTGAAAGAAAAAGGTTCAAGGCTCGAAAGGGTTAACTAGGGATCATTTATTTGGTAGTCCATTGAATTGTTCAACTTAACATTGGGATCAATGAGAGCCTATAATCACTTTTCAAGTCAAATTTTACCTAGGATTTCGCCTCAACAAACATTCAGGGTAAGTTCTAGACCATTGGCTCGGGACTTGGACTCATAATTAGATTCCTCACCGCACATGCTAGGGGATTGCTAAAGACATCGAGTCGAGGGCCCACAACGACCTCAGTTATGATTCAAGCGCACAATGGTCCAAAAATACCACATGATGATTGTTTGGTCAGCACAAGAGTCTCAAGGCTAGGACTTTCACCATCCTAAACACAACATCATGTCTTTGATCATGGGATCGAAGGCAAATGTGTTAGGCCCAAGTGAAGCTTTGCATGAGGTACCCTTAACTACGAAATATCAAAAACAACGGACTCAAACCCTTAAGAAGGTTGTCACGCCATCTATTATTGGGAAGAGCCACCCGGTTCGCACTATACTCCACCCTTGAAAAGAACCGTGGCATTAAGAAAACCAAGGGCTTATTGAAAATGCCAAAAATAAAACAAAAGGCTACGAGCCTATCTACGAAGCTAAAAACAAAACTTTTTGCAAAAATAGAAAAACAAAATGAATATGTACAATGGGGGAGTAGAATATACAATGAGAGATGAATATATACCGAATGTTACTTTATATACAGACGAAAAGAGAATAAAAAGTACGAGAAAAGTAGCTAGAATGTAAAGTTATATACAGACCAACTAGAACATCATATCAACAGAACATAAAATGAGAATCTAATATGTACAGTCATCCAGATAAACAGTAGGGTGTACCCCCATGAATAAGAGCTGGCATTGTCCCCAATGCCAACTACCAAATAAGCACAAAAGATCAAAATAAAGGATATAGAAGAGCTCCCTAGGCCTGGTTCATCTGCATGGGATCGTCAGTGGTCCCCTGATCCTCTGTATGGGCGAGAACCTCAGACTGGTTCCCGGCCTATTACTGCTCTGCGGATGGGACAGGGGCCTGCTCCTGGATCGGCTGAATATCAGGTGCATCACTAGAGGGACCCTCCTGAACCTCTGCTAGCTCAATAACTACACCCTCTGTACTGGGAAGCTTCCTCTTCTTCCTTGGAGGCCTAGGTGGCTGCTCCTGCTGTGGCTCTAGTGCTGCTGCTGGAAGAGCTGAATCCGCAAATAACAAGTCTAAAGGCATCTGATCTACCAATAGCTTGTCCACGTTCGCTCTAAGCACCTTCACCGACTTCTTTGACGCCCTTGACTTTCTAATATTTTTGTGCTCCTTGGCAAGCTCCTTCAGAGCTTTGCCATGCGACTCCACAACAGTAGTCAAAGTGGTCTGAGTGTTCAAAATATTTTCCTGGTTTTCCAGGAGCTTCTTCAAGGTATCATCAATGGACTGAGGAATCTGGGCTGGTTGAGGTGCTGCCTATGTCTGAATAGTAGAGGATAAGGTGAACAACTTGGAAGTCGCAGCCGACATCCAGTTGTTCAAGTTAGCTAAGGTCTGACTCAACTGGTGGGAAGTAAATGGATGAGTCTTTAACGATGCGACTCCCGGGCCAGCTAAAGTACTTGGGCCAGCAGCAGAAGAAGGACCTAGGGGCAAGGTCTCACTTGTAGTAGTAGCAGGAATGGTGGAAGGCCCGGTAGAAGGCTCTACTGCAACTGGCTCCTCAGACTGGCCAGTTGGGCAGAGGTAGATGGCTGGTACTTCTTTGACTTTGGGTTGTCCAAACCCTGCATGATGTACCATGATTAGGGAGCCACAGGCTTGGTCTTGACATCAAATCGTTTCTTCTTAACCTCCAGATCCCTAAAGTACATAGACAGGGTGTTGGCAAAAGGGTAGTTCGTGGCCGTCTCCTGTCCTACAACAGAAATCACTCTCGAGATCACATTACCCATATTGATAGGGTACCCATCCACAATAGAAGCAACAAGCACAACCCGGGTAAGTGGAACAATATGATCATGCGTAGAAGGATCAAGCCTACTGCATACAAATGTCAACCACCCTTGAGCCTCAAAGTTGAAGGTGTTCCTATAAATCTTCTTTCCTGCTTGCAACCATGCTGGGACAGTGCCTGGGATTGCCAAGAACTGGGCCAACCAAGGTCGCACTTCCTTACCCAATGCCAACTTAGCTAGGTAGAGCAACTTATCCCCATCCATGAACCCCAAGTAATCATTTAAGGAGTTCCCATCGAACATCACCTTTTTATCTCTTACTTTATTCACCTTTGTGTCCTTGACTATGTGAGCCACATTGCAGTAGAATTCACGAACGATGTGCTCATTAGCATCAATGCATCTTTCCTTGAAAAATTCCCAGCCATGTCTAGTTCGGAACTCCCTTTGCACGTTCGGGTTATGGGGTAAAAGGTCCTTGTCAATAAAACCTCTCTCCGGTATCAACTTCCTCAATGGCCACCACTCCCTAAACTTGTGAAATGCTACCTGACTAACAAAATGATCTTCCCAAGCTTCAGGCTTTCTAGTTCTTTCCACTCCCCCAACCTGAAGCTCACCTCCCTCACCATAGCCTGCACTCTCCCTAGATAATGAAGCTGTGGGGGAGGTAGAGCATTATTCACCACTACCTACCGCGGACTTATCAGACGAATCCGAGACTACATTTACTGGCCTTTTGGTTGAGGGTGAAGGTGGAGGAGTATCATCTAGTTGGAGTGGGTCGGTTATGTGAGTGGGGACTGAATCTAAGGAGATGTTTTGGGAGGAAACATACTCTCTCCCTGAAGAATGAGAGGCAGCCCTATCAGCAGTCCGTATCAGTTTTCGGGTCTTTTTAATGTTCTCCCTAGCCTGGGGAGTGAGTTTTTCTATTTTCTTGTCTTTACCCCCTCGGGAGGAACCACCTCTCCCGGGTTGTTGTATTTGTTTACTGCCTCTTTGTTTAACCATGATCTGCAAAAACACGCATCTAACATTGTTAGTTTAAGGACATGCAGTGAAATAGATGAATAACACAAAAGAAGGACATAGTTGATTGCATAGCACAGAAGCAAGACAAAGTAGGACAGGCTGCAGGTCATAGGAGCGTGGACCGCACAAAAAAGGCATGCGGTCACGCTGGAGGCACCGCGGACCGCGTAAAAGTGGGACGCGGACGCGCTGGGCAAATACCTTCAAAAGTTACTCTCTGAATCTCCCAATGCGGACTGCACTGATATGTACCGTGGCCGCATTGGACCAGTGCGGACCACGCAAAAGTGCAATGCGGCCGCGCTGGCAACAGATAAACCTCAACAGAAGAATCAATGCGGACCGTGCAAGAATGTCACGCGACCGCGTTGTGCTATGTTCAGGGACTGAGTTAGGGTTTTACAATTTTTTCCATTTTTGCTCTATCTTTGAATCCTAATTGTCCCTACTCAATTATCCTACATGAAAATCATGCTCAGTATTCAAAACTAACATAAAAACTAACCTAATCATTAAACCTAAGAAAAAAGGAAAGAAAGAAGAAGCTAAAACTACTGGGAAGCAAACAAAAATTAAAAATAGAAACTAATTAATGATACTTGTAAGAAATGTTACCAGGAATATGAAGAATCAAAGCACTCGATGCAAACACACAAGAATGGTCTCAGAGATGAACAGTAGAATTTTAGGGTTCAGGTGTTCAAAGTGCGAAAGGTGTAAAATGAGGCCTAAGGTCCCTATTTATAGAAAATTGTGGGGCCCTGAACTTACATACCAGAGCGGCCGCGTGAAAGTGACCACGAACCGCGCTGGGTTTTTATCACACAACATTGTAACAAGCATCTCACGCGGACCACACAAATATGTAACGCGACCGCGTGAAAAACTTCAGAGAGCATCATTCTTTGGTCCTGTCAGTGTTGAACGCGCATACTTGCACCGTGTCCATGCTGCAAACTTCAGAGACTTCACACCCTCGGATCATGCTAGCACGGACCGCGCAAAAATGCAGTGCGGCCGCACTGGCAAACTTCAGAGACTTCAATATTCGTTTCTGTTGGCTTTGCAGTGTTTCAACACAATCCCTGCAACATCTCACAAACAATTAGCTCAAAAATCCTATTCTACAGAGAAAATCAAAGAGAATGAAATAAGACATGGGTTGCCTCCCAAAAAGCGCCTGATTTAACGTCACGGCACGACGCATGTTACCATCATATCACTTCAAATGAATGAGTGACACCACGTGGCTGTCATCAAACCTTCCCAAATAATGCTTGACACGATGCCTATTGACCCGAAATATTTCACCATTCTTGTTCTTGAGATCAAGAGCACCAAAAGGAGTCACACATACCACTTCAAATGGTCCACTCCATTTTGACTTGAGTTTTCCCGGAAATAACCTCAATCGGGAGTTAAAAAGAAGAACTATATCACCCACTTTGAATTCCTTTCCCCGAGCATATTTGTCGTGAAGGTACTTCATCTTGTCCTTATATAAGGACGAGCTGGAGTAGGAATGAAATCTAACTTCATCAAGCTCATTTAGTTGCTCAACCCGAAGATTTGCCGCAACATCCCATTCCAAGTTCAACTTTCTCAATGCCCACATAGCCTTGTGCTCCAATTCCACAGGAAGATGGCAAGCTTTACCAAACACCAACCGATACGGAGAAATACCGGTTGGGATCTTGTAAGCCGTCTGATAGACCCATAGAGCATCATATAATTTCTTCGACCAATCGGTCCTATTAGCATTTACCGTTTTGGACAAGATACTCTTTATTTCCCTATTGGAGACTTCCACTTGACCACTAGCTTGAGGGTGATAGGGGTGGTCACTTTGTGATTAACTCCATACTTAGCAAGCAATGAGTCAAAATCCTTGTTGCAAAAATGGGACCCCCCAACACTAATGATAGCACGAGGGGTGCCAAACCTTGTGAAGATACTCTTTTTCAAGAATGCCACAACACCCCGGGCTTCGTTGTTGGGTAAAGCCATGGCTTCAACCCACTTTGAAACATAGTCCACCGCCACGAGAATATAAGTGTTCCCACAAGAGCTCACGAATGGACCCATGAAATCAATGCCCCAACAACAACAACAACAACCCAGTAAAATCCCACAAGTGGGGTCTGGGGAGGTTAGTGTGTACGCAGACCTTACCCCTACCCCAAGAGGGCAGAGACCATGAAATCAATGCCCCAAACATCAAAAATATCTACCTCGAGAATCGTATTGAGAGGCATCTCATCTTTTTTTGAAATTCTGCTGGCTCTTTGACATGTATCACATCTCTTTACCAAGTCACTAGCATCCTTAAACAACGTCGGCCAATAGAAACAGAACTCAAAACCTTTGAAACCGTCGTCACCCCTCCATGATGGCCACCATAGGGAGAGGAGTGACAAGCCTCCAATATGCTCAATTGTTCACCTTTCGGGACACATCTTCTTATTACACCATCCGTGCAAATTTTAAACAAATACGGATCATCCCAATAAAAATCCAAACTATCCCGCTTGAGTTTCTTCCTTTGGTTGGAAGAGATCTCACACGGGACAATTCCGGTCACAATGAAGTTGGCGATGTCCGCGAACCAAGGCATATCACACATAGAAATGGAAAGAAGTTGCTCGTCAGGGAATGTATCATTTATCTCAATGCCATCACATGGCCTCCCTTCTTCCTCCATCCGGGAAAAATGGTCCGCAACTTGATTCTCACTTCCCTTCCGGTCCACTATTTCCAAATCAAATTCTTGAAGAAGTAACACCCATCTCATCAATCTTGCTTTAGAGTCCTTCTTGGTAATCAAATACCTAAAGGCGGCATGGTCCGTGTGCACAATCACCTTTTACTCCCATAAGATAAGGTCGAAATATCTCCATGGCGAACACGATAGCCAATAGCTTTTTCTCTGTCACCATGTAATTTCTTTGGGCTTCATTCATCATTTTGCTAGCATAATACATGGGATGGAACATCTTGTTGATCCGTTGACCTAACACCGCCCCTACCGTCGCATCACTTGCGTCACACATAAGTTCAAAGAGGAAACCTCAATTAGGTGCGGTGATGATAGGAGTTGTGGTCAACTTGTGCTTCAAAAGCTAAAAATCCTCCATGCATTTTTCATCAAAGCTAAACTTGGCTTCTTTCTCTAACAATTTGCAAAGTGGGTTCACAACTTTCGAGAAGTCTTTAATAAAACGCCGATAGAACCCGGCATACCAAGAAAACTCCTCACTCCTTTGACGGAAGTAGGGGAGGAAGACTTGAAATGACCTCGATTTTTGCCTTATCAACTTCAATTCCTTGCTTCGAGATCTTGTGACCCAACACTATACCCTCTTCCACCATAAAGTGGTATTTTTCCCAATTGAGCACAAGGTTGGTTTCTTCGCATCTAGCCAATACCCTATCTAAATTCACCAAGAATTTCTCAAATGAATCCCAAACCACGCTGAAATCATCCATGAAGACCTCCAAGATATCCTCCACCATGTCGCTGAAGATTGCCATCATACAACGTTGGAAGGTCGGCTACATAGTCCAAATGGAATTCTCGAGAAAGCGAACGTTCCATAAGGACATGTAAAGGCCGTCTTCTCTTGATCCTCCAGGGCAATAAGAATTTGATTGTACCGCGAGTAACCATCTAGAAAACAATATATTGCCCGGCCCGCAAGACGATCGAGCATTTGGTCAAGGAATGGAAGTGGGAAATGATCTTTTCTTGTCACCTTGTTAAGCTTCCTGTAATCCATACAAACTCTCCAACATGTAACCGTCCGAGTAGGAATACGCTCGTTGTTGGAATTGGTCACTACCGTCATCCCTCCTTTTTTTGGAACACATTGGACCGGAGAGCTCCATGAACTATCCGAGATCGGGTAAACCACACCGGCATCTAGCCACTTGATAACCTCTTTCTTTACCACTTCTTGCATTGCCTCATTTAGTCTTCTTTGATGTTCAAGAGAAGGCCTCGCATCCTCCTCCAAGATAATTTTGTGCATGCAAAATGCGGGGCTTATCCCCCAAATATCGGCCAATGTCCATCCAATCGCCTTTTTACGCTTTGAAGAACCGTCAAAGTGGCGTCAACCTGCATGTTAGTTAGGCAAGAAGAAAGAATAAATGGAAGAGTTGAATTAGAGCCCAAAAATTCATACCTGAGGTGTGGAGGAAATGGCTTCAACTCCAACACCGGTGGCTCCTCAATCGATGGTTTTGTTGGTGGAGTTTTGTAGTTTTCAAGATCCAAAGATAACTTCCTAGGATCATATGAATATGAACCCATACCATGCAATGCATTGGCACACTCCACTCTACCGGCATCATCATTGACATCCATGTCAAGAAGCACGGCCTCAAGAGGATCCTTAACATTTATCATAGAACTTGTGTCATCCACTATCACAGCTGTGACAATGTCCACAAATGAACACACCAGCGTGCTATTGGGTTGTCTTATTGATTTGCACACATGGAATACCACTTTCTCATCTCCTACACAGAATTTCAACTCAACCGCTTCAACATCAACCAACGCCTTCCCATTAGCTAGGAAAGGTCTCCCAAGAATGATTGGCACTTCAAAGTCCACCTCACAATCCAATATGACAAAGTCGGCCGGCAATATGAATTTATCAACACAAACAAGAACATCATCAATTATGCCCAAGGGTCGCTTCATCGATCGATCCACCATTTGAAGTCCCATTGAAGTTGGCCTAGGTTGTCCGATTCCCAAAGTCTTGAAAATTGAATACGGCATCAAGTTAATGCTAGCCCCCAAGTCACAAAGGGCCTTGGCAAATTTCGCACTACCGATAGTGCAAGGGATAGTGAAAGCTCCAGGGTCTTCAAGTTTTGGGGCCATAGAATGCACAATAGAACTCACTTGATGCGTCATTTTAATTGTTTCACACTCCATCGACCTCTTCTTGGTTACCAAATCCTTCATAAACTTTGCGTACCCCAGCATTTGTTCAAGTGCCTCCACCAATGGCACATTGATAGTAAGACACTTCATCATTTCAAAGAACTTTTTGAATTTATTGTCATCTATTTGCTTTGCCAACCATTGAGGGTAAGGTAGGGGCGGCCTAGGCAAGGGTGACTTGGCCTTGAGCACCACCAGCTCGGGTATATCAATAATGTGTTCCCTAGATGGGTTCACGGCATCTTGAGTCTCTACCCCAGCCTCATCATCAATATCAACCCGCACATCATTAGTCACATTTGGTTCAACCACATCTTCAACATCCAAAGGCACATTGTCATCATGCAACTCAACTTCATCATTCACAACTTGACTTTCATTTGAGGCATGCACATCACCGCCTCTTCCACTCCTTGTTGTAACCGCCATCACATGATTGTTACCTCCCTTCGGGTTCATTACCGTATCACTTGGTAGAGCACCCTTAGGTCGAGTATTTAATAATTGAGAGATTTGGCCAAATTGCACTTCCAAATTCCAGATAGAGGTATTATGAGAAGCCAATTAAGCATCGGAGTCTTGGTTCTTCTTCATCATTTGTTCGAACATCATTTCTATTCTCCCCATATCACTACCCAAAGAACTAGACCCTTGATATTGAAAGGGAGGTGGATTGTTCGGTTGTTGGTACATGGGGGGCCTTTGAAAGCCTTGCCCCCGGTTGCCTTCATTTCCACTATTATTCCACCCTCCTTGATTGTTGTTGCTCCAATTGTTATTGTTTCCATTCCAATTGCCTTGATTGTTACCTTGGTTCCCCCAATTGTCGTTTTGATTATTGTTGTTCCAATTGCCACCACCTTGTTATTGAATGTTATTGTTCCAATTACCGCCGCCTTGTTGATTGCCCCAATTTCCTTGGGGATGCCATTGTTGATTTCCTTGATTTCCTCTATTCCCTTTCTAGTTATTGAAATATTGACATTCTTCACTTTGCTCATCATAGAACTCATTTGAATAACCACCAACATCATTGTTTTTGTCAAATTGCTAGCAATTTCCTTGAGGTTCTTGTTGCCCTCTTTGCCTGCTTTTTAATATAGAAACATTTTCCATTGCATTGACTTGATGCGGTTTTTGGACTTGTTGCAATTGCGCCTTTGCCAATTGATTCATAGTTGTTGTAAGCTCGGCTATAGCTTGGCCATGATCATGCAATTCCTTGTGCAAATGGATGACCGTGGGGTCGCCTTGGAGCACATTTGCTCGACTTTGCCATGCCTAAGAGCTGTCGGACATTTCATCAAGTACATCACACGCCTCTTGGTAAGAAAGTTTCATGAAGTTCCCTCCGGCTATGGTTCACAATGCACTGATTCATGGTGTTGATGCCCCGATAAAAGTTTGTTGAACCATTTCCTCGGTGAGGTCATTATTAAGGCACTCCTTCACCATTGTTCTATATCTTTCCCATATCTCGTGCAAAGGTTCTGTTGGCTCTTGCTTAAAATCTAGAATCTCATCCCGAAGAGCGGCCATATGACTTGGAGAAAAGAACTTGGCAATAAATTTGTCCACCAATTCATCCCATGTGGTGATAGAATGATTGGGGAGCCTTTCTAACCAATCCAACGCTTTACCCCGAAGAGAGAACGGGAAAAGCCTTAATCTCAACGCATCCTCGGATATGTTAGTCTGCTTGCTATCACAGCATGTATCTACAAACCCCTTCAAGTGCTTGTAAGCATTTTGGTTGGAGGAGCCCGTAAAATATCCTCTTTGCTCGAGCAGGGTCAACATGACATTTGTGATTTGAAAATTTCCTACCTGGATTCGGGGAGGAACGATGGCACTCCCATACCCTTGATTCGGAAGGACTCTTGGAGCCACTCTTGGCGGTGGCCGAGGAGGTTCTGGAATATTCTCATTCGGATTAGCATTTGCATTGGCATTTCTACCTCTACGTGGAACTTGAGGTACTGCAAGCTCATCTTGCTTAAGATCTTCAGTGGTTTTAGTGGTCAGGGTAGAGATGAGGTATCTGAGAAGAGACCTTGTCATTTTGGTGGTTTTAGTGGTACTTCTTCTGGAGGCTAGGGTTCATTTGGTAGAGTCTATCCTCAGAGGTTAATTTATTCCGTTCTTCAGGTAGCACATGGTGCATCGGGCAGTCGTGGTTCTTATGGGTCTCATCTTGAGCAGCTACTATTCAGTACACCTTCAGCTCCTATTAGTTCACCACTTTTATGGACTTACTATGGTGGTCATTTGGGTCATCAATGATCATCTCAGACTCAGCAGTTAGGCCCTCCGCATGATTTCTTTAAGTGCGGCGACGCAGGTCATATTAGAAGGTACTATCCTAGATTGAGGAGTAATAGACCACAGCTTGGTACTCGATCCATGCTTTTAGCACCGGTTTCTCCATAGATCACACATCCAGCTAGAGGGTAAAGCAGCTAGAGATGGTGGTCCCGTTAGAGGTAGAGGCCAGCTAGTTAGAGGTCGTCCGAGAGGTGGAAGTCAGGGTGGTGGGTCTTAGCCCCATTTTTATGCATTCCCATCTATATTAGAGGCAGAGTCATTAGATGAGGTTATCACATATATTATTCTAGTTTTCCATAGAAATGCATCAATTCTATTTGATCCGGGTTCGAATTATTCATAAAATGTGTCATCTTATTTTGCTTAATATTTGGACATGTCTCGTGATTTTTTGAGTGCTCCTGTTTATATGTCTACGCCTGTTGGAGATTCTATTGTGGTAGACCGGGTATATCGTGATTGCTTGGTTACTGTCGAGTGTTATAAGACTAGGGTAGACGTTCTACTTCTTGATATGGTGGATTTTGACGTGATCTTAGTCATGGATTGGTTGTCACCTTATCATTCTATTTTGGATTTTCATGTCAAGACTATGACATTAGTCATGCCGAGGTTGCCTCTATTAAAGTGGAGAGGGACTCCTGGCCATTCTACTAGCAAGGTAATTTCATATGTGAAGGCTCGGCATACGGTCGAGAAGGGTGTCTAGCATATTTGACCTATATTGGTGATCCTAGTATAGAGGTTCCTTCCATAGATTCAGTACCAGTTTTGCATGAGTTCCTAAAGGTGTTTCCTACATATTTGTCGGGGATGCCACCGGACAGAGATATCAACTTTTGCATTGACTTGTTTCTAGGCACTCAGTCCATTTATACCGCACCTTAACGTATGGCCCCAATTAAGTTAAAAGAATTGAAAGAGCAGTTGCAGGAATTGCCAAATAAGGGATTCATTAGACCTAGTGTCTCGCCTTAGGGTGCACCGACATTTTTTTGAAGAAGAAAGATATATAGATGAGAATGTGTATAGATTATCTGTCGTTGAACAAAGTCACTATCAAGAACAAGTATCTGTTATCGAGGATTGATGACTTATTTGACCAGATTCAGGGTGCCAATGTATTTTAGAAAATTGACTTGAGATATGGCTACCATCAGTTGAAAATTAGGGCATCAGATGTCCCTAAGACAGCTTTTCGAACTCGGTATAGTCATTATAAATTTTTGGTAATGTTATTTGGTTTGACTAATGCCCCAGCAGGCTTTATGGATTTGATGAAATGAGTGTTAAAGCCCTATTTGGATTCTTTTGTGATCGGCTTAATTGATGATATTCTGGTTTACTCATACAACTGGGAGGAGCATGAGCAGTATTTGCGATTCATACTTCAGACTCTAAGGGATCGTCAGTTATATGCCTAATTTTCAAAGTGTGAGTTCTGGTGGGACTCAGTTGAATTTTTTGCCATGTTGTGTCTTCTGAGGGCATTAAGGTGGATCCAAAAAATATTGAGGCATTTCAAACTGGAATAGACCTACTTCAGTTATAGAGATTCGGAGCTTCTTGGGATTGGCGGGTTACTATCACTGGTTTGTGGAGCGGTTTTTATCTATCTAAACCACATTGACTAAGTTGAAACAGAAGGGTGCCCTTTTTATATAGTCCGACGAGTTTGACTTGAGTTTTCAGAAGCTAAAGATTGCATTGGCTACAGCTCCAATGTTGGTGTTTCCTAAAGGTTTGGGATCATACACCGTGTATTGTGTTGCATCTCGTATTGGGCTTGGTGTGGTATTGATGCAAGACGGTAGGGTAATTATCTATGTGTCTCGGTAATTGAAGGTTCATAAGAAGCATTGACTTGTTCATGACTTAGAGTTGGAAACCATTATTTACGCGCATAAGATTTTGCGGCGCTATATATACGGCGTTCTATGTGAGATTTATACCTACATCGGAGTCTACAGCACATGTTCAAGTAGAAAGATATTAATGTGTGGTAGTAGAGATAGACCAAGTTGCAGAAAGACTGTGATATCACCATATTAGATCATCTATGGAAGGCCAATGTAGTGGTCGATACATTGAGTAGGAAGGCTGAGAGCATGGGCAGTTTGGCATGTTTACTAGTAGTGGAGAGGCCACTAGCTATGGATATTTAGGCCTTGGCCAATGAGCTTGTGAGATTGGATGTTTAATAGCCTAACCGTGTTCTTGCTTGTGTTATGGCACAGTCTTCATTGTTAGAGCGTATCAAGTCTCTTCAGTTTGATGATCATCACTTGATGGTATTGAGGGAAGCGCAGCAAGGTGGCGCTAAGGAGATTGTGATTGGTGATGATGGTTTTATGCGACTTTAAGGCTGGATGTGTTTCAAATGTTGGTGGGTTATGAGATATTATCCTTGATGAGGCTCACAATCCGCGCTATTCTATTCACCCAACTGTCATGAACATGTACTGTGACTTGAAACAGCACTATTGGTGGCGAAGAGTGAAGAGATATATTGTTTCTTATGTATCTCGGTGTTTGAATTATCAATAGGTGAAGTATGAGCATCAGAAACCGGGCGGTTTGACTCGAAAATTGGAGATACTGGAGTGGAAGTTAAGCACATCACTATGGATTGTTTGGTAGGGTTAGCATGGACTTTGAGGAATATGACGCAGTTTGGGTTATTGTAGATCGGTTGACTAAGTCTGCACACTTCATTTCTGTGGCGACTTCGTATTATTCAGAGCGATTAGCTCGGATTTTCATCCAGGAGATTATTTGCCTGCAGAACATGCCTATTTCTATCTGTTCTGATAGAGGCACGTAGTTCACATCCCATATTTGGAGAGTCGTGCAGCGTGAGATAGGCACACAGGTTGAGCTGAGTATCGTTTCTCATCCTCAGACGAACGGACAAACTGAGCGCACTTAGATCTTGGCAGACATGTTACGCGCATGTGTTATGGATTTCCGAGGTTCATGAGACCAGTCGAGTATTTAGATGGCACCGTACGAGGCATTATATGGGAGGGAATGTCATTTGCCGATTGGTTTGTTTGAGCCCGGAGAGGCTAGGTTGTTGGAAACTAGTTTGGTTTGTGATGCTATGGAAAAGGTTAGGGTGATTCAGGAGGGACTATGCACAACTCAGTCCAGATAGAAGAATTATTCGAATCGTAAGGTTCGAGATATAGGTTACATGGAGGATGAGAAGGTTCTTTTTTGAGTGTTGCCTATAAAGGGCGTGATGTAGTTTGGGAAGAAAGGCAAGATGAGCTCGGGGTTTATTAGCCTCTTAGAGTTCTTGGAGAGAGTTAGGGAGGTTGCTTATAGGCTTGCATTGCCTCCTACACAAGAAGGGGTACATCCAGTATTTTAGATTTCCATGCTTTGGAAGTACCATGAGGACATCTCATATGTTTGGGAATCAGTACGGTGCAGCTTGATGAAAAAATGGCCTATGAGGAAGATTCGGTAGCTATTCTAGACTGTCAGGTTCACAAGTTAAGATCCAAGAGTTTTCCTTATGTGAAAGTGCAATAGAGGGTTCATCTGATTGAGGAAGCTATGTGGGAGTCCGAGTCCGATATGCGAAGTAATTACCCCCACCTTTTTACCAGTCCAGGTACTTTTCTATGTCCGTTCAAGGACAAACATTTTCTTTATATATGGAGAATGTGACGATCCGATAGGTCATTTTGAGTAATAGCCTTTATTTGTGTGTTCTGAGACCTCGATTAGCTCCATTTGAAGTCTCTAGATTTGCGTTCATGGTCCGTTTCGTTCTCCAAAAAGTTTTTACTTAAAAATTTGAAGAAAAAGTGATTTTAGGCTTCAAATGGAACTTGAGTTGACCGCGATCAATATTCTTGGTAAATGACCTCGAATAAGTGTTTCAACAATTCAGGTAGGTGCGTATAATGTTTTTTGACTTTTACGCAGTTTTGGTTGGGGTCCAGGATGACCCGAGCGCATTTCAGCGCATAATGTAAAAATTTGTGAAAATAAGTTTTCAAGTTGTAAATCATGAATTTTGATGATCGATTCTTATTATTTGATGTTATTTTTGTTATTTGAGGTAGCGAGCAATTTTATATGATTTTATTACACTTGTGTGCATGTTTGGTTTATAGCCCGAGGGGCTCGGGTGAGTTTCGGATGCGTTACAAATGAGCTTGGATGATATTTTAACTACTAGTGTAATTCCTGTTGCTGGTGTCTAATATAGATCTCGCAATTGCGAGCCTCACTTTTGCGGTCACACATTCGCATTTGTGAGCAGGGCTGGAGGGCTTGAACTTTGCTTTGTGAAAAATAGTTTGCATTTGCTAACCAAGATGAGACCGCATTTGCGATCTCCATGTCTCATTTGCGACACATTGTACTGGGGGGGAGCTTAGCATTTGTGAAGTTTTTGTGTGCAATTCTGATTGGAGGGGGTTATTCGCATTTGCGAATTATATGTCGCATTTGCGATCGGTGCTTTGCATTTGTGGTGTTCGCATTTGCAAAATAGAGCTCGAAAATGCGACACCTACAGTTAGGTAAAACAAGGAGAAAGCGGGACTTAGCTCATTTTACACCATTTCTCAAACCAAAAAACTCTAGAGGCGATTTTTGGAGAACCACTTTTTCCCAAAATCATAGGTAAGCAACTCTAATCAACTTTCTTTCAATTTTCCATTACCTTTAATAAGTTTTTAATATCAAATCTAGGATTTCCATGGTGGAAGTTAGGGATTTGGGTAGAATGTGGGAATTATGTGAAATTGAGATTTAGACTTCAAATTGAGATCGAATTTTAAAAAAATCACATAACTAGGTTCGGGGATGAATGGGTAATCAGATTTTGGTCCGGATCTCGGATTTTGACCAAGCAAGCCCGGGGTTGACTGTTGTTGACTTTTTCAATTTTATTAAAGATTGAACGTTTTTCATTTATGGGTAGTATCTAAAGCTTAGTTTGAATTGATTAAACGATTATTGACTAGATTTGGTTGGTTTGGAGGCTTGTTCGAATGGCAACGCCGTGGTTGGTATATTGATATGGTTGCAGAGTAAGGTAAGTGTCATTTCTAACTTTTACTTGAGGGAATTAGTACTTATTTTCCTATTTTTTATATGAATTATGTGGGGACACGGCGTATATGCGAGGTGACGAGAGTATATGAGTCGCCATGGGATTAAACATGCGGGATTTGGGCTATTTGCTTCTATATCTTCATTTATTCCATGTTATCTCTTGTTACATGCATTATTTGATCAGTTTCAAGGTGTTAGAGTGTTCTCGAAGATTGATTTGAGGTCTATGTATCATCGGTTGAAGATTTGGGATTCTGATATTCCTAAGACGGCTTTCAGGACCCGTTATGGTCACTACAAGTTTGTGGTGATGTCTTTTGGGATAAACAATGCCCCAACAACCTTTATGCACTTGATAAACAGTGTGTTCCAACCATATTTTGATCCTTTCTCATAGTATTCATTGATGATATATTAGTGTACACATGCAACTAGGAGGATCATGAGCATCGTCTGAGGATCGTGCTCCAGAATTTGAGGGAGAAGAAGTTATAGAATAAATTCTCCAAGTGTGAGTTTTGGCTTGATTTGGCGGTATTCTTGGGCCATGTGGTGTCTAGTGAGGGGATCAAGGTAAATATGAAGAAGATTGAGGCATCTTAGAGTTGGCCTAAACCTTCTTCAGCTATAAAGATTCGAAGCTTCTTGGGTTTGGTAGGTTATTATCGTCATTTTGTGGAGGGTTTTTCTTCTAATGCTACACTTTTGACTCGATTGACCTAGAAGGGTTCTCCTTTCAGTTGGTCTAAGGAGTTTGAGGAGAGTTTTCAGAAGCTCAAGACTGCATGGACTACAACTCTAGTGTTAGTGTCGCTTACTGGTTTGGGATCTTAGTGCATGTATTGTGATGCATTGCGTATTAGGCTTGGTATGGTGTTGATGCAGGACAATAGGGTGATTTCCAATGCGTCCCAGCAATTGAAGGATCATGAGAATAATTACCCTGTGCATGATCTAGAGTTGACGGCCATTGTTCACGCGCTAAGATTTAGAGGCACTATTTATACGGTGTTCCAAGTGAGGTCTATACCGACTATCGAAGTCTCCAGCAAATGTTCAAGTAGAAGGACCTTAATTTGCGATAGCATAGATGGTTAGAGTTGCCAAAGAACTGTGATATCACTATATTATATCATCTGGGGAAGGTCAATATAGTGGCCGATACACTAAGTAGGAAAGCTGCGAGTATGGGTAGTTTGGCATATTTACCGGTAGCACAGAGGCCACTAGCCATCGATGTTCAGGCTTTAGGCAATTAGTATGTGAGATTTGATGTTTTAGAGCCTAGCTAGGGTTGCATTGTGGAATTTATTTTTGTTAGAGCGTATCAAGGCTCATTAGCTTGATTATCATCATTTAATGGTGTTGAGGGACACGGAACAATGGGGTGGTATTAGGGAGGTTATGTTTGGTGATGGTGGTGTTATGCAGTTTTGAGGCCGGGTTTGTGTTCCAAATATTGATGTGTTGAGAGATTTGATCCTTGAGGAGGATCTTGGATCGCGCTATTCCATTCACCCAGGTGTCTCAAAGATGTACCGTAACTTAAAACAAGACTATTGGTGGTGGAGAATGAAGGAAGATATTGTTACTTATGTCTCTCGGTGTTTGAATTGTCAACAGGTGAAGTATGAGCATCAAAAACCAGGAGGGTTGACTCAGAGATTGAAGATACCCGAGTGGAAGTAGGAGCGCATCACTAAGGATTTTGTGGTAGGCTAGCCATGGACCTTGAAGAAATATGATGCAGTCTATGTTATTATGGACCGATTGACTAAGTCCGCACACTTCATTCCAGTGGGGACTTCCTATTATTCAGAGCAGTCGACTTAGATTTACATTTGGGAGATTATCCGCTTGTATGGCATGCCTATTTCCATCATTTCTGACTGAGACATGCAGTTAACATTGCAGTTTTGGAGAGCGGTGTATCGAAAGTTGGGCACTCGGGTGGAGTTGAGTACAACACTCCAACCTCAGATGGACGGGCAGTCTGAGCGCACTACTCAGATCTTGGAGGATATGTTACATGCCTATATTATGGATTTCGGAGGTTCATGGGAATAGTTTCTTCATTTAGCAGAGTTCGCCTACAACAAAAACTTTCAGTCAAGTATCTAAATGGCTCTTTATGAGGCCTTATATGGAAGGAGATGGTGTTCTCCAGCTAGTTGGTTTGAGTCTGGGGAGACTAAGTTGTTGGGAACTGATTTGGTCTGTAATGCCTGTCACACCTCTTTTTTACGGCGCTTTAACATACTCCGCCGAAAGGGAATATATATATAAGCGTAAAAAGAGTTTTTCCAAATAAAGGACGGTCGGAACGGGATTAGTTATTTA
>MU699934.1:12974-86525 GCA_026770625.1 Nicotiana glauca | reverse complement strand
CTGCTAGCTCTAAGTCATGCGTGGGATAGTTCTTCTCATGATTCTTGAGTTGCCTAGAGGCGTAGGCTATCACCTTGCCCCGCTGCATCAACACACACCCCAGCCCGACTCTTGAAGCATCGCAATACACCACAAATCCCTCGGTACCCTCTGGTAGGGCCAATACCGGTGCTGTTGTTAACCTTGATTTCAGTTCTTGGAAACTCTTTTCACAAGCATCAGACCATTGGAATTTAACTGCTTTCTGCGTCAATTTTGTCAAAGGGGAGGCAAGAGTAGAAAACCCCTCCACAAACCTCCTGTAGTGCACAGCCAATCCCAAGAAACTGCGGATCTCGGTTGGAGTAGTGGGTCTAGGCCAATTCTTCACTGTCGTAACCTTGTGAGGGTCAACCATAATTCTTTCCCTGGTAACAACATGACCCAAGAACGTGACAGATTCAAGCCAGAATTCACATTTTGAAAATTTCGCATACAATTGATGTCGCTGAAGAGTCTGCAAGATTGCCCAGAGATGGTCAGCATGATCCTCCCGACTTCCGGAATATACCAGAATGTCATCAATGAATATTATCACAAAGGAGTCTAGGAAGGGCTTGAAGACTCGGTTCATAAGGTCCATGAAAGTAGCTGGGGCATTTGTTAGCCCAAAAGACATTACCATAAATTCAAAGCGACCATAGCGAGTTCTGAAGGAGGTTTTTGGAATATCCCGCTCCCGTATCTTCAACTGGTGATACCCGGACCGCAAGTCAATTTTTGAAAAACATGTTGCCCCTTGCAATTGATCAAACAAGTCATCTATCCTTGGCAAGGGATATTTGTTATTGATTGTAACTTTGTTGAGTTGCCGGTAGTCAATACACATTCACAGCGACCCATCCTTCTTTCTCACAAACAAGATCGGCGCGCCCCATGGCGACACACTTGGCCGTATGAAACCCTTCTCTAACAAATCCTTCAATTGCTCCTTTAGTTCCTTCAATTCTGCCGGTGCCATCCTGTAAGGTGGAATTGATATAGGCTGTACTACGCCTGGAATCACGTCGATCCCAAAATCAATCTCCCTATCTGGCGGAATCCCAGGGAGCTCATCTGGAAAGACATTTGGAAACTCATTCACAACTGGTATAGAATCGAGGCTAGGTGCCTCGGCATTGGTGTCTGCAACTCGAACTAGATGATAAATGCACCACTTCTTGATCATCTTCGTGGCCTTAAGGTAGGAAACAAACCGACCTCGAGGCACTACATTGTCTCCCCTCCATTCAATGACAGGATCATTAGGAAATTCAAGCCTGATAGTTCTAGTCCTACAATCAAGTTTGGCAAAGCGGGTGTAAAGCCAATCCATTCCCATTATTACGTCGAAATCCACCATTCCCAACTCGATAAGATCGGCCACGGTATCGCTACCATGCACCGTAATGACACAACCTCTATATACTCGAGCAGCCAAAATCGACTCACTAACTGGGATAGACACTGAGAATGGCTCATGGAGCTGCTCGGGTTCCATCCCAAATCTCATAGAAACAAATGGGGTAACATAGGATAAAGTGGAACCAGGGTCAATAAGCGCATACACATCATGAGATTGAACAGTCAGAATACCTGTAACAACATCTGGAGAAGCCTCTGCAGTCTGACGGCCACTCATAGAATAGAATCGGCTGGGACCTCCCGAACCCTGTGTACCACCCCTAGCTGCACCACGCTCTGCGGGTGCTGGGGCACCCCGAGTTGGAGTGGGGGCTGAAGATGTGGCAGCTGCTGGACTGGAGGGCTGAGATGTGCCCCTACCTGATCCCTGGCGAGACACACGACAGTGCCTCTGAATATGGCCCCTCATCCCAAATCCATAACATATAGGAAAAATTTATTCTTTTGATTTTTAAAGCTTAGATCACATGCTATGGATCTACACATTCCTAACACAATATTCGGACCTTGACACTATGAGCTACTAGGTTTTAAGCACAAAATTTTACGGCGCCTTACAACTGGAGTACCTGCTATGGATCCACCTACAATCATAACACGAATGTATCACCCCCGACAAAAGGGGCGTCAGTACAGTTGAATTGTACTGGTATGTATGAACAAACTTTTCTCCAACTAAACTCAAACCATACACAGGTAGGTAACAGTAATAGAAACAACCATCAAATGCATAAGGAAGGAACAATCAAGCCAAACAAGTTTACAATCTCTCCTGTTTCCCCTTCCACATTTCCACACCAATAATTTCACAATTTGCTGATATTTTTATTTCAATAGTGATTTCGAGCACTTTCTACCCTTATTACCTCCTCCACCCTTATTACCTCGGCCACCCTTATTACCCTAACCCACAATTTAACATTTTGTGTTGAGGCGCGTAACCCGATCCCACCGGACAATCACATCCCATTAACAACATAACAACAACAGCAATTCACAAAAAAAAGAATTAATTCTCAAGGAACAACAACAATAATTCGAAAGGGAACAACAACAATTTGCAAGAACTTTCATAGACATCTATACCATTTCCATCGTATTCCACAACTCATATGCATATTATGTTACAATAGGAATTTTCCACAACAAACCATATATGTTACTACCTCAGCTGTTCTGATTGCATCAATTGCTACTTCCTTTAATCATTTGTTTCGTAATGCTTACCACATAGCCCATTTACAATTACACACTTGGTTTATTACCAATTACTTACACAATTATATCGACAGACATAACCACAAACACTCAACCATACCGATCACAAGAATTGAATAGACAAATTCGGGTAGGAATCACTTACCAAGCACTCAAACACCAAACAAGGCAATTTTACAAAGGTCAAAGTTAGCCATACATACCTGGAGCCGAATTCCCTTTTAATTTCTACTTCCAACTTCACCAAAAAGCCAGGAAATTGTCAATATAGTGCACAAATTAATACTTATTTCTTAGAATCAAAGTTCACAATCACTACCCGAACACATTTAGGTTATCAACCCTCCTTTACACAATTCTTTACTCCCACCGAATTACTCTTACTAGATTTTAGGTTTTAATAGACATGCATGAGTGTTTCGACCCTTATTACTAAGAATCAATGCATGAGATTCCTCCCTCCCCCTTAATCAAACTTGAATGTTAATGAAAAGGTTTCGGATTCTTACTTGCAAGGATGGGGATGAAGACACTCACCTGAAATTTTTCCGACCCGGATCATTTTTAAGAGATTAGTTTTGAAGAAGATGAGTTCGTCTCTCAAGAATCCTCCTCCCTCTCTCTTATTTTGTTCAGTAAAGTGATTAAAAAGAGGGGTTAGGATGTTTTACTGAAAAGGGGGTCGGGTTTAAAATTTAGAAAATTTGGAGTCTGAGTCAGATCTGCGATCGCAGATACGAAATACGATCCGCATAATGGACCGCAAAATGTGTTATAAAAACTTTTTCCACTGTTTTGGTATGCGGCAGAAATGCGGACCGACACATGATTTGCGGTCGCATAATGGACCGCATTTTCGACCTCAAATTGACTAAACCATTGACTCACTCTGCGGTGCAAAATGTGGTCAGCATATCAGTTATGTGGTCGCATAAGGGACCGCATCTTGACCTCATTTTAACCAAACCACTGACTCACTACGCGGCAGGAATGCGGTCTGCATACTAGGTTTGCAACCGCATTCTGGGCCATAGAATGACATTTTTCTGGAAAACTTATTCTTTGATTTTTAAAAGCTTAGATCAATACTAAGGGTCCGAACACATATTTGGAACTTGACACACTGACTCACTTATTCAACACATTCTCAACACATATTTGGAACTTGACACTACGAGCTACTAGGTTTTGAGCAAATTTTTTTTACGGGACCTTACATCCACCCCCACTTAAAATCATTCATCCTCGAATGAGGATCTTTGAAACTTAGTTGGTTCTTTTGAAAACATGATATGCAGACTCCCAATTTTCACTAATTCCCATATTTTTCTATAAAAAAAAATTGCCAGAGTTTCCTTTGTAATTTGGACATAACTACCCGTCAGAGAGCCTCCGAAACACATTTCAATGCACCATTACATTCTCAACACATATTTGGAACTTGACAGTACGAGCTATTAAGTTTTGAGCACAAATTTTTTATGGGGCCTTACACCTTTACAAAAAGAAAAAAGGTGAGGGGCAAAGAGATACAGGTAATATGCAAGCCTAAGGGAGTAGCCTATACATATGCTGCGCTTTCGCTATCATCCTTTCAGGCGTACGACCTCAAAGATAATATCTTCCAATTCTGATCCCCACAGGGAGATCATCCTAATCCTTTCGTAATGGCATCTTCAAAAGGATGCTAATAGAAGAGGAAGGCAGGGGAGAAGAGCAAAATGATGAAGGGGATGTCAGAAGATGATTAGAAGTGGCTGGACAAAAAATTTGGCTAGTGCGAACTCCGCCGGCATGCTTATCTCGAAGATACATCTGAGACGTTGCCTCGGCCCGGGTGGCAACAGCCAAGAAGTGACTACCGCCACACCCCTAGGAATCCAAAGGGGGTGTAACACGGCAAGCCGAGGAAGGAGGGTGACCAGCGTTGTATAATCCGAGCCCCAGCTTGAGCAGTGGTGTATAATCTAAATCTTTCCCCGGATCGGAGGAAATCAACCCCCTACTTCGTCGCCAGGAAAATTTGTTGGTTTTTTTTTGAAAACATGATATGTAGACTCCCAATTTTCACTAATTCCGATATTCTTCTATAAAAAAAACTACCAGAGTTTCCTTTATAATTTGGACATAACTACTTGTCAATAGTGATTTCGATCACTTTTCACCCTTATTACCTCGGTCTAAAGTAATATGGTGGGGATTGTGGTGATAAGGGTGGCCGAGGTAATAAGGGTGGAAAGTGATCGAAATCACTATTGAAATGAAAATATGAGCAAATTGTGAAATTACTGATGTGGAAATGTGGAAGGGGAAAAAGGAGAGATTGTAAACTTGTTTGGCTTGATTGTTCCTTCCTTGTGCATTTGATTGTTATTCTATTACTGTTACCTACTTGTGTATGGTTTGAGTTTACATGGATCAAAGTTTGTTCATACATACCAGTATAATTCAAGTGTACTGACGTCCCTTTTGCCGGGGGCGCTACACACGTGTTATGATTGTAGGTGGATCCATAGCAGGTACACCAGTCCACTGACCGTAGATCCTCATCACTTCCCGTTAGCTGAATTGGTGAGCCCTTTCCTTTCGGGGCACAGTGTGGCTCATGCCACTTCTGTTTTGGGATCTTGTTTTGATATCTGTATAAGGTATAGCTGGAGCCTTGTTACCGGCAAGTACTGTATCATCCTTTTTCATGTTTAGAGGCTCCGTGGACAGAAAAGGTGGGTCATGAACTTATGTGATATGTATCTTGTATGTTGGGCTGTGTAAAATGTAAACCACGCTAAGAATCATGTACCGTGTGTATGTTTTGAAATAAATAGGTGTTTTAATTGTAAATGGTTATTTCATTTGGCTAATAAGTTATGAAAAATACGGGGTAACACGTGAGGTAGGAAAGGCACCCAGGTCTGCTTGACTGTGGCTACCCAATCGAGCGCCGGTCATGTCCCTCGAATTTGAGGCGTGACATACTTGGTATCAGAGCCTATGGTTTTAAAAGAGTCCTAGAATGTCTCTGAGCCATGCCTAGTAGAGCCCTTTTTATCGGTGTTTTGTCGACCATATCTATAAGTAGCGGGCTACACGGGCAATTAGGAAACTATCCTTTTCTTTGTTATTCCATATCATGCAGTGAAGTGGAAGGTGGAAGTATTTACGTCTAACTCGTGCTTTATTCCGAAATTTTAGAAATGGCACCTAAGAAGAAAGCTAAACTCGGCCTTGGGGCCGACGCCACCCCAAGTGTGGCCGTGAATCATGTACCTGATGCCGTGGGTGAGAGTGACTCCCTGGCCATGAATCTGCCCGGCCCATCTTTTCCAGATCCAATCATTCCTGTTCCAGCTGCGGCAGAGGGTGCCACCATCCCTCCCACCGATATTCCAAATCCTAATACTGTTCCAGCTTCCAGTCCCGGGGTTTCTGATGGGGACCTAAGAGGAGCCATCCGTATGTTGACCCAGTTAGTGGCCACCCACGACTAGAGATATCATGATTCCCCTGTGTCCTCCAGCAGACAGGGAGATTTTGCCAGCTCCAAAGTCTACAAGTTTCTGTGATTGGGCCCTCTAGAATTCATAGGCACAGACCCAAAGGCCGATCCGTAGGATTTCCTTGATCAGATGTATAAGACCCTTTGAGTGATGAAGGCTACAGAGATAGAGGGGGTTAAGTTGGCTTCATACAGGTGGAGGGGAGCAGCATTCGTGGTTCGAGATGTGGGAGGATTCCCGTGAGGAGGGAAGACCTCCGTCTAGATGGGATGAGTTTGTAGATGCCTTTATGGACCACTTCTTGCCTGCCAAGACAATGGCAACTCGTGCCACTTAGTTCGAGGTTCTCAAGCAAGGCAGTATTAGTGTTTGGGAGTACGACATGGCATTTGTGATGTTGTCCAAGTATGCTCCTCAGTTAGTGTCGACCATGGATGCTCGAGTTCGGCGTTTTATTCAGGGCCTTAGTCCTTTGGTAGTGAATGAGGCTGATACTGCGGCCTTACACTCAGATATGAATTATGGAAAGATCGCAGGATTCGCTCAGGCCACAGAGGCTAGGAAGCTGAAGATATGGGTAGAAAGGGAGAGTAGCAGCAAGGCCCGATCAATGGGTCACTCAGGCAGACCAGTTCCGGGGAGAGGATCATCCGGGCCATCCCAGTCATATGCTCAGTCCTCAGCGAGTGGACCGCCATCCATGCATATTTATTAGCAGAGCAGTCACTCGATACCAGGTTCAGACAGTAAGAGGTCCTGTCAGACCGGTCATCTAGGAGTGAGGTCTCAGCAGGAGGGGGGAACTAAGTGTGGGAGATTCCATACAGAGACTTACTATTTGTATATCCCAGTATGTTATAGGTGCGGGGTGAGAGGTCACATCTAGCGGGACTACCGTGCGCCCAGTCAGGGCATGGGTAGGGGATCTGCATAGTCATCCGGTTCTTCAGCTGCTACATCATTCGTACGTCCTCCAGCTCCAGCAGGGAATGTTGCAGATAGGGGTGGAGCTCATGGTAGAGGTGGACCTAGCCGGTTCTATGCTTTGAGTGGTCGCCAGAGAGCTGAGGCTTCTCCAGATGTGGTTACAGGTATCTTGCTTATTCAGGCCATTGATTTCTATGCTCTTATTGATCTGGGTTCCTCTTTGTCTTATGTCACCCCATTCATTGCTTCAAGCTTTGGGATAGAACCCGAACAACTTCATGAGCCGTTCTGTGTATCGACTCTAGTTGGTGATTCTATTATAGCCTCGTGAGTTTATAGGAATTGTGTTTTCACGATATGTGGTCATGTTACCACGGCCAATCTTATTGAGCTTGGAATGGTAGATTTTGATGTAATCATGGGGATGGACTGGCTTTATTCGTGCTTTGCCAAACTTGACTACCGAACGAGAGTCATGAGACTCGAGTTCCCTAATGAGACGGTTATTAAATGGAAAGGAAATGGTATGGTGCCAACGGGTAGGTTTATTTTTTACCTTGAGGCTTCGAAGATGATTAAGAAAGGGTGTATCTATCATTTGGTCAGGGTGGCGGACACCACTTCAAAAGCGTCTGTCCCCAAGTCCGTGCCAGTTATGAATGAGTTTCTTGAACTGTTTCTGGATGTGGTTCCAGGGATTTTGCCAGATAGGGAGATTGATTTCGGGATTGATGTATTGCCAGATACTCAGCCAATATCTATTCCACCATAAAGAATGGCGCCAGTAGAGTTAAGAGAGTTAAAGGAGCAGCTGAAGGATTTATTAGAGAAGGGGTTTATACGATCTAGTGTGTCTCCGTGGGGTGCTCCAGTTCTTTTTGTTAGGAAGAAGGATGGATCGCTTCGAATGTGCATTGATTATCGGCAGCTTAACAAAGTCACCATCAAGAAAAATATCCTTTGCCTCAGATAGATGATTTGTTCGACCAATTGCAAGGTGCAAAGTTCTTCTCCAAAATTGATCTGCGGTCCGGGTATCACCATTTGAAGATCGAAGAGCAGGATATTCCTAAGACCGCCTTCAGAACTCGCTATGGTCACTTCGAATTCTTGGTCATGTCTTTTGGGCTAACCAATGCCTCGGCAACTTTCATGGATCTTATGAATCAGGTTTTCAAGACATTTCTATACTCCTTTGTGATCGTATTCATTGACGACATCCTCATTTATTCGCGGAGCATGGAGGATCATGCTGATCACCTCAGAACAGTTTTGCAGACTCTTCATCAGAACAAGTTGTACGCTAAATTTTCAAAATGTGAATTTTGGTTGGAGCCCGTCACTTTTATGGGTCATGTTGTTTCCAGTGAGGGGATTCAGGTGGATCAGCAGAAGATTGCAGCGGTGAATGATTGGCCTAGACCCACGACCTCGATAAATGTTCGTAGCTTCTTGGGTTTAGTCGGGAAATATCGGAGGTTTGTGGAGGGATTCTCTACCCTCACCTTCCCATTGACTAAATTGATGCAGAAAGCAGTTAAGTTCTAGTGGTCCGACGCTTGTGAGAAAAGTTTTCAGGAATTGAAGTCAAGGTTGACCTCGGCACAGATATTAGCTTTGCCAGAAGGCACGGAAGGATTTGTGGTTTATTGTGATACCTCCAGGGTCGATTTGGGGTGTGTATTGATGTAGCATGGGAAGGTTATACCGTATGCTTCAAGGCAACTCAAGAATCACGAGAAGAATTGCCCAACGCATGATTTGGATCTTGCAGCAGTTGTATTTTCCTTGAAAATATGGCGACATTATCTTTATGGGGTCCATGTGGATGTGTTCTCGAACCACAAGAGTCTCCAATATTTGTTTAAGTAGAAGGAGTTAAATTTGAGGCAGCGACAATGGTTATAATTGCTTAAAGATTATGATATGAACATCTTGTTCCATCCATGAAAAGGCGAATGCGGTGGCCGACGCCCTCAGTCAGAAATCCTTGGGTTGTTTGGCTCACTTGGGAGCGGATCAGAGGCTCCTAGCTTAGGAGGTTTATCATGTGGCCAGTCTTGGGGTTTGTATTTCGACCCCCACTAAGAAGGAAATTATAGTGCATAACATAGCAAAATCGTCGCTTGTAGCGGAAGTCAAGGAAATGCAGTTCATTGATCCAGCATTGGCACAGATGAATGAGGCAGTTCTAAACAACAAAACTTCAGCATTTTCACTCGGGGCAATGATGGTGTGTTATATGTCAGGGTAGGCTATGTGTTCTATATGTGTATAACCTTCGGGAGAGGGTAATGGCGGAGGCTCATCATTCCAGGTATTCGGTGCACCCAGGTTCTACAAAAATGTATCACGATCTTAAGGAGATTTATTGGTGGAGTGGTATGAAGAGGGGTGTGGCGGACTTTGTATCTAAATGTCCAAATTGTCAGCAAGTAAAAGCCGAGCATCAGCGGCCCAGTGGGTTAACCCAGCTTATGGAAATACCAATGTGGAAATGGGAGATGATCAACATGGATTTCGTGGTAGGATTACCTCACACCCAGTGCCAATTCGACTCAATTTGGGTAACAATGGATCGACTCACCAAATCAGCTCACTTCTTGCCAGTCAAGTCCACTGATACTGCAGAACAATACGCTCGATTATATATCAAGGAAATAGTAAGGCTTCATGGTACTCCACTTACTATTATTTCGGATGGAGGGGCTCAGTTCACAGCTAATTATTGGAAGAAATTTCAGCAAGGGTTGGGTACTCAGGTGAATCTCAGCACAGCTTTCCATCCGCAAGCTGATAGTCAGGCCGAACGGACTATTCAGATGCTTGAAGATATGTTGCAGGTTTGTGTCTTGGATTTCAAAGGTAATTGGGATGATCACTTGCCACTTATAGAATTTGCTTACAATAACAGCTTTCATGCTAGCATTTAGATGGCCCCATTTGTGGCATTGTACGGAAGAAGGTGTAGGTTTTTGACTGGGTGGTTCGAAGTGGGTGAAGAAGAATTGATAGGACCAGATCTTGTGCACCAGGCTATGGAGGAAGTTAAAGTCATTCAGGAAAGTATGAGAGCTACTCAGAGTCGCAAGAAATCCTATGCGGACGTTCATCGAAGAGAATTGGAGTTCCAAGTAGATGACTGGGTATTCTCGAGGGTTTCTCCTATGAAGGGAGTCATGCAATTTGGTAAGAAAGAGAAGTTGCATCCTAGATATGTCGGGCCTTATCGGATCATTTAAAGGATCGGGCAAGTTGCTTATAGGCTGGAGTTGCCCCCTGAAATGTCCCTAGTGCACCCGGTGTTCCATGTGTCTATGTTAAGGAAAGTGGTTGGAGATCCATCCATCATCATGCCAGTTGAAGACATCAAGGTTACTGAAGAGTTATCGTATGAAGAAATTCTTGTTGCTATTCTTGATAGGCAAGTCTGTAAATTGCGAAATAAGGAAATTGCTTCAGTTAAAGTGTTGTGGCAAAATTAACAAGTCGAGGAAGCCACGTGGGAAACGGAAGATGAGATGAAACAAAAATATCCCCATTTGTTTGAACAAGTCTATTAGTGATCGTGCGAACTCTTGTCCCTAAGCGAACTGGCATTCTGTCCCATTTGGTGCAAAGACACCCTATTTCTCCCCTAAATGCTTACTATTGTAATTCTTCAAGTTGTTTCGAAATTGTATGTGTTGTGATTATTTGACTCATATGCAAACCCTTCTTGGTAAATGAAAGTTTTGTAACAACTCTTGTGATAAGTAATTGGCTTATCATAGTATAGATTTGTAATGATTAATTTGCATGTGTATGGTGAATCGAAGTGGTTAAACGGTATGGGACTCATTGAATTAATCAAACTATGTGCAAAAGTGTGTCGAGTGATTTAATATGTGTAAGTACAATGGTGATGAATTGTATACCAGTTATGGGGATAAGAGGAATTGTGTAATGGTGCATGGAAATGTATTTCGGGGGCTCTCTGACAGGTAGATATGTTCAAATTACAAAGGAAACTCTGGCGAAATTTTTCTAAAATATGGGAGTTAGTGAAAAAAATTAGGAGCTTGAATATCATGTTTTTCAAACCAACTGATTTTCAAAAATCCTCATTCGAGGACGAATAATTTTAAGTGGGGGGGATATAATGCCCTGTGAAACTTTGTGCTCAAAGCCTAGTAATTCGTAGTGTCATGTTTCGTATAGTGTCATATCGCCGCGGTTCGGACCCTTTTTACTAATTTTGCACTAAAAATCAAGAATAAAAATATTCCAGAAAAGTACAACTATGCGGTCCAGAATGCGGTCGCAAATCAGGTATGCGGACTGCATTTCTGCCGCAGAGTTGATCAGAGGGTTAGCCGAAATTGATGTTGAAAATGCGGTCTACTATAGGATTGCCTAATCAATATGCGGACCGCATAATCGTCGCATAAATTCCTCAAGGATTTGTGAAGGTCAGTTCTGCAGTGCATTATGCGACCGCAGAACAGGAATGCAGACCGCATTCCCGTCGCATACCCAAGAAGAAACGCTCAGAGTTTTGGGGAACTTATGTGGTCCAATCTGCAGACCGTATTTCAATTTTCCGATAGCAAAGTGCGACCGCAGATCCTTCTCGAGCTTCTATTTTTCTAAAATTTTAAACCCGACCTCTTTATGAAAAAACACCCCAACCCCTCATTTTTAATGATCTTCTGAACAAAATAAGAGAGAGGGAAGGGAGGGTTCTTGAGAGAGAAAGCAATGTTTATCAATTTGGTTCTTAAAAACTATCCGGGCCGGGAAAATACAAAGTAATTGCCCTCATCCCCATTCTTGCAGGTAAAATCCCTAACCTTTTTCCTTGATTTTCAGGTTTAAACTAAGGGGGGAGTCTCATGCATTGATTCTTGAAATTAATGGTTAAAATTGTACATGCATGCCTTCTTAAAACCTAAAACCTAGCAAGGGGAAACTGGGTAGAGATAGAGGTTTGCAAAAGAAGGACTGATAACCTAAATAAGTTTAAGTAGTAATTGTGAACCCCAATTCTGAGTCATGTGTATTAAATTGTGCACTAGATTGATGTTGCTAGACTATTTGGTAAATTGTAAATAAAAGTTAAAAGGGAATTCGGCTCCAGGAATGTATGGCTAACTTTGACCTTTGTAAAATCGCCTTGTTTGGTGTACGAATGTTTGGTATGTGATATCTACGTTGATTAACTGTGAAATTCATGTGATTGGTATTATTGTGAATGTGATATGTGGTAAGAGCTGAGGAACAAATGACATAAGGAAATCGTAAATGATGCACTGGAATAACTGTGATAGCAACATCTATGGTTTAATGTGGGCAATTATCGTTGTGATGTAAAATATATGTGAGTTGTTGAATATGATGGAAATAGTATTGATGGTTATGGAAATACTTGTAAATTATTGTTGTTACTTCTTAAGAAGTGTTGTTGTTGATCTTTGTGAATTGTTCATTGTTGTTGTGTTGTTTGTGAATTGTAACTATACGGTGGGATCGGGTTGCACGCCGCAACACGAAGTAATAAGGTGTGGGTTGTGGTGATAAGAGTGGCCGAGGTAATAAGGGTGGCCGGGGTAATAAGGGTAAAAATTGATCGAAATCACTATTGAAATGAAAATATGAGCAAATTATGAAACTATTGATGTGGAAATGTGGAAGAGGAAACAGGAGAGATTGTAAACTTGTTTGGCTTGATTGTTCCTTCCTTGTGCATTTGATTGTTGTTCTATTACTGTTACCTATTTGTGTATGGTTTGAGTTTACTTGGAGTAAAGTTTGTTAATACATACCTTTACAATTCAAGTGTACTGACGTCCCTTTTGTCGGGGGCGCTACAATTGTACTATGATTGTAGGTGGATCCATAGCAGGTACTCCAGTCCACCGACCGTAGCTCCTCGTCACTTCCGGTCAGCTGAATTGGTGAGCTCATTTCCTTTCGGGGCCCTGCGTGGCTCATGCCGCTTCTGTTTTGGGATCTTGTTTTGGTATTTGTATAAGGTATAGCCGGAGCCTTGTTACCGGCAAGTATTTTATCATCCTTTTTCATGTTTAGAGGCTACGTAGACAAAAAAGGTGGGTCATGAACTTATGTGATATGTATCTTGTATGTTGGGTTGTGCAAAATGTAAACCACGCTAAGAATCATGTACCGTGTGTATGTTTTGAAATAAATAGGTGTTTTAATTGTAAATGGTTATTTCATTTGGCTAATAAGTATTGAAATGCTTGAGGGGCTGGTTCTGACTGATGTTATGCCCAAGGGGTGCTTTGTGGTACCTGTCTTGCCCGAGGGAATATTTATGCTTTTACCAATTTTATTCACCATTTCATCACTTGTTTGAAAACTACTGAAAGATGCTTTTAAAAGGTTTTACTGAAACTGAGTTTTTAGGAGATAATTGATTTCTATGCTATTTTGGAAACATATCATATTTGCTGTATTACTATGATGTGAAAATATCTGATTTCTTACTGCTCAGTTTTTATTTACTTTTATAACATACTTAGTTGGCGTACTCACATTTCTTCCAGTACATTGTGTGCAGATCCAGGAGTTGCGGGTCGTGATAGCAAGCGCTGAACGTTCTTTCAACAGGTATTTCGGCAAGGTAGTTGCTCGGCGTTCTCGTCGTTTCACTTCTCACTCTTATTGTCCTTGGATTGTACCTATCATCTTTATTTCCTGACTATGATAGTCTTTATTGTACTTCGGCAGAACTCGTAGATGCTAGTGACTTGTGACAGCTCGATGTCAGGCTTGTGTTAGTTTTCGCACTTGTTGTTTAGACTCATGATATGAGATTTCATTAATTAACAACCTAATATGTATTTTGTAAAAAAGCATATTTGATGAACATGAGTAGGCTAGCTTCGCCTTCACGATCGGGTCAGTTTTAGAGTCGTAACATTTAGGTCTCGTATTTTATGATTTGTATTTTCATTTCATAATTTTGGATAATTGTTTTTGGTGTTTGAAACATTGCGGAATACTCGATCTCGTTCTTCTTACCAATTCTCATTATCATATTTGTCCAGTAATAATTTTTTATTATAAAGGTAATGAACATGAGTAGGATAGGAGGAGTCAGTGTAATGGCACAACTTGTTGCTGACATTCCCTTGCAATATGTGAAGGTAATGAATGGAATTCTGTTGCTACTAATTGTTATCAGTGTATCATTATTATATATTTTTGGCTAATTCAAGTTTCTGTCGCGGAGCTTATCCTATGGTTGTTGTTATTTTTTTTTTTGTTGTTCAACTCCTAATTAGCTACATTTTGGCAACTTATGTCTGAAGGACTAGAACAGTAAGAAAATCTTCAGTTGCGAGAAGTTTTGATCTAGATTGAGTTATTTTATCGTTTAAACCGTTCACCAAACAGATAACAGTTAATAACTGATAATCAATTTCTTATCGGTTCATTTATTAGTTTTGCATACTCATAAACCGATAACTGATATGTCAAGCCGATAATATTCACAACCAAACCGGACTGACCGATGCCCAGCCTTAATGGGGATGGAAATATCACATGCGTATCTTTTATGTAGTAAGAATGATTATTTGTTAAAAAATTCAAAAATAAAACAAGGTCGAAAATTGAAAAGAGTAAAACCAAAGACCATAACTGGATGAAAATTCATTGGAGGCTACAAAAGGTGGTATAAGAAGGAGGGAAAAATGACATTGTATAGTTGCTCACAAAATAATAGCTGAAAAAATATTTATTTATTATATATATATATATATACATATATATATATATACACACATTTTATATTATATAAATAAATTATACATTTTATCGGCTACCAAATATAAATAATTTTTGGCCCGGACTAAAAGTGATATTACCCTTATAGGGAATTACGCTTAGAGGAACATATAGTAATTAAAGAAAAAATGAAAGAAACCAATCCTAAACTGTAAAATATCTTGAAAAAGAAAAACTTCTTCCGCATATTAGGTTTTGACCTCTATCTTAAATTTTTATGAGTCCTTTATTTATCTTTTAGCGTATTAAAAATTGATTAGGTTTAAAAGGTTGTAGATGCTAATTCTTACTTCAGATGGAATTAATTGAATTTGTATATCGTATAATAGAGAAACAACAAACCAAAAATCCAATATAATCGATTTGGTTTTCGGTTTGACAACGCTAATCTTAACTGTGAACACCCTTATATCATTGTTGCTGATGGTAGATGTAAGATTGTTTACCGTAAAAATGGTAATAATAATTAAATTTGATTATGTGGTTCTTAAAATACGTGATCTATTTTTATGCTAGTTGTTAGGTAATAGATGTTAAGTAAAAGGTTAGAAATCAAGATTATGGCTTAGAGACGATATGATAACCGAACCAAACAGCTGGAGATCGGGATCTCGAGCTATCGTATATGCGGCTTCGGGGCCGAGTTGAGTAACCGGCTTAGTGCGATCGAGAGAGGACAAACAGTTATGAGAGCTACAATGATGGCTCTTTATGATCAGTAATAAGCAATAAATGATGAATAATAAATAGAACACAATGGATATAAGAAATAAATGGAAGTAATGAGATCAAGAGAATATGTTAGAGAGTAGAGAGAATGTTCTTGTGTTTCTTATTATTGAATATCGGATGTCTACAAAATCACAAGGATCCCTTTTATATATTGGGGGGAATCCAAATATAATACAAATGCATTACTTACAAAGATATGGGGCTGGTACAACCATTTTAATGCCTTGATTCATTTTTTGACTAGTCTATTAGGCTTAGTCAGCTCTAATTACGCGTTTTTGGAACTCCACACTTTACCATCATAACTGTTGGTTTGTACTGCCTTGAGGTTGAATACCGATAGCCTCTTGGGGGTGAACCTCTACCATAGCCTCAGGCTCTTAAAACGTGCTTACAAGCCATCATAATGACGGAAGATTGGACCCTCTGATTTTACCGTATACAGATAGACCCCGCGTTTCTTAGAGTGGAACGATAAGAAACGACTTTGATATCCATCTCTCCAAATTTCCTGCGATGATGTCATACATATGGCGTGAGCCTTTGCTATAACTAAGGCGTCCCATCGGTTCATCTTTTTAGGATCATTCAAAGCACTATCGATTCTTATTCTCCAAAGAGATAATATCGCTGTCGATTTAGCTCCCAAAAATGCATTGATTGCGCCTGTCGATACGTCTTTCAAAGACATTGATGGCGTTGTCGTTTACACTTCCACCCTCTATAAATGGAAGCCTCCTGAACCAATTCTTCATTCAAGTGTCCTTAAATTTTTATCTCTCATGTTTGAGGCCTGCGTCCTTAAGGTTACATGGCGGCGTTCTCATCAGCCATACCATGGTCTTGTTCTAGGGCTTTCCCTTATCGAGCGAGATTGCACTGACTTGTCGTTATTTTTTTTCCAGTAACTATTGTCATAGTTGGCTCGGGATGATGAGATAGGGGGCCAATTTCTTCTGACTCAAGAAGATATTTGGACTCTACACCACTGCTCAAAAGGGTGTTCGGACTATACACCGCTGCTCACCTCCCTACTCAGGCCTGGTGTGCCACTTTATCCCTTTTTCTTTCCATAGGGTGAAGTGGCACTATCGACCGCTAACTTGCACGGCACAATGCACCAAGGAGTGGACTCAAAGTACCCGTGCAGCTAAGGCCGGTGCTCGCCAAGTCTTCTATCAAGCCGTAGTTTTCTTGGCCTGGTAAAAGCTTTTGCTCTTTGGCGGGCTATGGCTTTTTCTTCATCTTTTTTCTGCTTCTTCTGCATCACTTTCCTCTTTTGTATCTTCTCCATTGAAGATGCGTTTTGGAAGATCTATATGAGGCCCCCGGAAGAGATTGTGCTCGAAGATACCGATGTCAGGGATGCACCCCTGAGAATAGACTAGACTATTGGCATTATTATATATATACCTTTTTGCTTCTTTGTTTCTGTGTAAGGACCCCTTGTGGGATTTTGTAAGGACCCTCCGTGGGCTTTTGTAATCATGTGCGTTTGAATACAAAGATGTCTCTTCAATTTTTCTCTTATTTATGTTATATTTCTTTGTATCTTTGTTTGTGAAGAATCTGAATGCATAAGTCTACCGATTGGTGCTAATGTCGAGCCCCTGTGCAAGTATTTCTCCTGGTCTTGACAGATTAACCCGATTCCCTAGGGAATATTTTATCGTTCCTTAGACTGAGCCCAGATTGGATCAATAAATTCTTATGTCAGGACCCCGACATCGAGTTGAATGAGTGTAAGGCTACAAACATTTAGAACAAAACTTAGCTCTTCAGACCCCGTGATAACCCTCGAGGGGAAATTTGCTCGGGTGTCTGAGAATAAAGATAGCCTGATCCGAAGTCGAAAGATATCCTTAAGGCTTTATTTATAGTTTTTGAGCGGGAGTTGGCTCGATCTTAGGTAGTTCGAGGTCTGGAAAATTGGATAAACAATCCACACTTCCAATAGAATAAATGCTCAAAGTAGGATGCCACCTTGAGGTTAAGATTATATATGAACGGCTCTTTTTATAGATTAATTTCTTTTTGAGAGAGGTCCTTGAGATCGGGTACCATTTTGAGGCTTAGGATGCTGTTAATGGCTTCTAAGATCCTATCTTCTTTTTGGTGGAGGTCCTCGAGATTCGGTACCATCTCATGACTTGTAATGATGCCAATGGCTTTCTAGAGCCTATCTTCTTTTTGGTGGAGGTCCTTGATATAGGGTACCATCTCGGGACTTGTAATGATGCCACTGTCTTCCTGGACTCTAGTTTTTTTTGGTGGAGTTCCGTGAGATCGATTACCATCTCAGGACTTGTAATGATACCAATGGCTTCCTGGAGCCTATCTTGTTTTTAGTGGAGCTCTTCGAGATCGGGTACCATCTCGGGACTTGTAATGATGCGTATGGCTTCTTGGATCCTATCTTCTTTTTGGTGGAGGTCTTCGAGATCGGGTACCATATCGAGACTTGCCATGATTCCAATGGCTTCCTGACGCCTATCTTCTTTTTTGACAGAGGCCTTCAAGATCGGGTACCATCTCAAGGCTTGGCTGACGCGGGGGTCTCTGTCACCAAAACATCGTATGGCGGCGTCAAATGTATGAGATAGTTACAAAATGACCGAGGCGGTCCCGCCGATACATCATACAAAAGTGATAAAAACTTTAGCCATTTTTTTTAATCGGCCTTTGAGGTAGGCAGATAGTTGCTGCTCTTTCCATATAAAGGGTTGTCTATGCCCTTTTGAAGATTCCGTCATTCTGAGTAGTTATCCTCTTTTGTGTAGTTCCCGTTTCCTACGTTAGGTCCTTCACTAATTTAACTTTTAAGACCTCGCTCCAATTCGTACTTTGATTCTTTAGTTTTACTACGATTATGGATGCTATGCCAGGACCCGTTTGGCAAGGAGGAGAATGTTTTTCCTGGTTGGCGGAGCGCCCCTGATACCAGGTGAGCCAGCCTCACGGCATTTTGGTTCGAAGGGGGAACTCTCGTCAGAAAAGCCTCCCGATGTTCAGGGTCATCGGGAGCATACCTTGAAGTTCACTTATTTAATAGGAGGGGGACACCTTGATTTGGTGAGGAAAGATTCTGGATTGGGGGGGAGGTAGTACTGCATATACCTTCCCCGGAATAGAGCATTATGGACCACGCCGAGGAGTTTTTGAACGTATGCATGTACCCATTCATGCTGGGCCCCCATGATAGGGTTGTTCTCGACTTCTGTTGAAAGTATCAGGTTACCTTGTCACAGGTTCACCCGTCATTTTGGCGGATAGTATTGATGATGAGGTTCTTTGCGGAGAAATCAGGGCTTGAATTCACACTTAGTCATCTTATCAGGCTATACCATCCCTTTCACCATCGAGGTCTGCAAGCCTTACGATGCCAATCCACTACACCTTTCATTGTTGATGATGAAGAAGATGGAGATTGGGAGTGGATGAGCCAATTTGTCCGAGTACAGATTGTTGATATTATCCACGTGGAGTTTCTACCATTCCATGAGGATGGAATTTTACACATAACTGGTACACACATGCCTTTGTAGTTTTTTTTAATTATCGCGAAGGTGGGTTTCGTAAATACACCTTACTTTCCCCTTTTGCAGCAATTTCATTAATGGCGTGCGAGGTCCCTAATCAGCCGGATTAGGCTCGATAGTTGGTGACCCACTCGACATATGATGAGCATAAGTGGCAAGCTTTGTCTAGGGGTATATGGGAGGAAAAACATCATGGTATTTTCTGTGCGATTTTCTCCCCCCTTTATTTAGAAAGGCATTTTCTCTTTCTGCCTACTAACTTTTTTATTTTAGGCATCAGGGAGTCCTTTGAGGTGAGACTATGCCCTCTCAGAGAGGGAGAAGGATCGCTAGCTTCTGGGCTAAAGAATGATAACAATAAGCAAGAAAGGCCTTTGTAGGGGGATGGTGCTCGAAGCAAGACAAACCCAGACTGGGGGCTCGAAGAGGATGTATCGTTTGAGCCTGTTGCACCATCGATCTCTGGTTTTGGAAAGACGGTTTCTCCTCCGCTGCCGTCTTCTTTTCCCGTCGAAGGTACTTCGAGGAACGAGGGTTATCTGTCGTCGATTATTTCTCCCATCGAAAGTACTTCGAGGGATGCTTGAAACCCAGGATCCTATACACTGAGCGAATATGTCCCGACTTGGGTCATCTCTTCTGGGGCTAAGGGAGCCAGACTAGAAGGTGTGCGCTTGACCTTCGAGGAAGCTCGGCGGCTCTACTCTGTGGTGAGTTTTGGCACATGCCTTTTGAGTGTCATGCCTTCCCTTTCTTACTGAGCTCCCTTTTTGCAGGCCTTTGACAAGCTCCAGTACGAGCTACTTTGTCATGAAGCTAGTTTGCGGAAAGCTTTGGATGGGGAGAAAGCCCTAAGGCTTCTTTGCGGCGAAAGGAAAGTTGAGTTGGCATGCTTAAGGTGTGAGGCGAGTCAAAGCTTGAATTATGAGGGCTACCTGAAGGAGCAGGTAGTTTTTGTTCCAAGGTGCGTGCTCCTTATTCTAGCTCCTATGGCTAAGGTTTTGTTTATTTTAGTTGCAGAAAAAAATGGAGGACCTGGAATGCCTATGGAATGAAGTTGGCCGAGCCATGCACGAGTATGATGAGTTAAAGGCTTAGGCAGACGTTCTGGATTCAGCGGGGGAGTGTGGTTTAGCGAAAGCCTCCGCCTTTGAGGTTCAATTGTGCTTAGCTCGTGATAATAGCTTGTTTACAACATATATGATTACAAAGCTCTAGTCTGAGCTTTTGAAGATAAAGGCCGACATCGTGGATACCAGGGTTAAAGTAGAAATTAGTCGAACTAAGGCTGACAAGAAAGTGGCAGTCTATTTGAAGGACGTTGCCGATGCTCAAGCTAAGCTGAGAAAGGCTCTTGATCACGAGAGCAGGAGGAAGGAATATGCCCGGTGTAAATCTCAAAGGAAATCCCCGAGGAGATCCATGCTAGGGGATTTGACCTCTCACTAGAGGTGAAGCGGGCAAAGGCGGATGAACATAGTACTAAGTCACTTCTAACCGATGTCAAAGATAGCAAGGATGAGGTCGACGGGCCATAGTCCACATGAGGGACGTAGATTTCCTTTTCCGATTCTGTATATAGTACTTTCAAAGTACATTGTAAATACAGCTTGTGCTCTTTAACATACGAGTACAAAAAGAAATCTTGCGACTTTATTTTTCATGCACTTCTTTTAGCCTTGATATTCGTTACTTGTTAGCAAGATGGATTGGTCTTTGAGATAAAAAGGTATCTTTAGATTCATAGTATGGTCCTAGGGCACATTAGGCTGGACCGTAGGCTCTTACGCGTTTTGGTCGATACGACCATTTAGCATAAGCTAGAGTTTGAGCTTCTATGGTTTTGCTCTTAGGCATATTTAGTTAAATGTTCGGGTTCAGTCTCCGAGTAGGGTTTCCACTCGAGCTCATTCGACTGTCAAGTTTTTAAATTTAAACCTGGCTATTAGGCTCTTATGCGTTAGGTTGGTACGACCTCTAGTATGGGCTGGCAACTATGTCTTTTATGCTTTAGGTTGGCACGACCTTTTATATGACCTGGCATTACAGGCTCTTACGCTTTAGGTCGGTACGACCTTTTATATGAGGTGGCATCAGTGGCGCTTACGCTTTAGGTTGGTACAACCTTTTAAAATGAGCTGGCGTCAGTGGCTCTTACGGTTTAGGTCAATGTGACCTCTAATATAGTCTTTATTATTCCCTTGTTAAGGATTTTTTGATATTGTGTTTGACTAACTCTTCCACGGTTTGACAAAAACCTCGATTGTAAGTCATTATATGGCAATGATCGAGCACCTCGGGAGGTTGGGCTCGGTGGCTGAGTATCTCGAAGCCTGTAGTTAGGAGCTGACATGGTCAAAGCTCTTTTGCCTATGTCGGGGGTAGCCTGTTTAATCGGTTCTTTTCAAAATACATTCGAAGTAATTTAAGGCCTATGATTTTATAGCGACGGTCGGCCGTACCCAAGTCGAGTTAGTTTGGCTGGTACAACCTTATAACCCAAGTTATTTTTGTTTGGTGTCACGCCCCAACCTCGGGAGGTGCAACCTATTCTCGATCTAGTGAACCCAACCGAGCAAGCATCATCACACACTTCCTACCCAAATTTTCATGAATAAGATAGCCATGCTTCATTTTTTTATTTACGTAGAGAAGAGGTGATAATTTCAACAATGTTAATTCATTTTATATCACCAACTTAAACCGTAGTTAAAGTTAGTTTACGAAATTCCAATAAGCTACAGTTTATATATTGCATGAGTTTATAATTACAACATAGTTCATGGGCCCCTCAAATCCCGTACATAATCCACACATAAGTCTACGGGGCCTCTAAGGATTCAAAAGATAAGTATGATCATGCCGGCAACAAGGCCCCGGCTACACCTCAAAAAAATGGAAGTCCACAACAACAAAAGATATACAACACAACCCCCTTGAAGGAGAAAGGGGCTCACCAAGACCTTGAGAAGAAGGTAATCCGCTATGCGCGATCGGCACTGTCAGCAATGGAGCCACCTATATTCATTTAAAAATGTAGCGCCCCCGGAAAAAGGGACGTTAGTACCATATAATAGTACTTGTATGTATAACTAAATACCATTTTACTAGAAAGAACTATCGAACAAGAACAATGAAATCACAAGAGTAATTCAAAGGTTATAACCGGACACCATATCATCAAATGAATGAACCATATAATCTTCCACATAATTTCCATAACTTAGTTTGGGGCACTTCTTTCATATGTTCATCACTGTTCTCAATACCACCGCTATCTTGAGCGGAGTCCTATCATGACCCGATCGGCTAGGTTGCCTCATTTAAGACATATACCTCAATCACCACCTCATTTCCCTTTTTCGGAATTCAATGTTTGCACATCACCTCCATGTGTGTGCCATGGTGTCCGATCATGGCCCCATCGGCTAGGCCTCCTTATCTAGGCGTTCTTCCTTTCTCATTAACCATCTCATTTGAATCTCTATTTCACATAGATCACATTAATTCATTGGCACTTAGGGCCACAACTATCACATCATTCCACTTTCAATGTCCATCTTGCGATTTTTATGGTCATAGGCACCCACAAGCAATTCAAGTTGCAAGCATAGGTAAGTTTTCACATAGTTAACATAAAAATCTCAGTTTTAGTCTTTGCTTATAGCCTAGGCATTTCAACACATGATACGTATGCTTCACACTTCTCTAAATATCAAGAATAGTATATTACTCACATTAAGGCACATCCTTCACGTATATATATTTTCGAATCAATTAATTTGAAATAACAATCAATGCATCAACCAATTCTAGTCTTACCACCCATGCATAAACGCCAACGGAGCTCAATTTCTAATAAAAGGGGGTTTTAGCCATACTAACGTCAACCGAGCTTTCCTTAATCCTATATGTTCCGGAGTGTTTGCACTTTAATCTATTTAAGCAATGCAGCCCGATTTAACTCATAATCAAGAAAAAATCATAATCTAAGCTCTCTTAATCTTTTTTATCGAGCGTCTAGTGTTCATTAAGGCTTTATGGTTCTTTTATGCAAGATTACACTAGCCCATCCTCCATTCCTCTTCGACCGCAAAATTGCAGTTTTTCTGGAAAGCGTAATTTCTTGACTTTTTAATGCATAACTTAGTCTAAAAGGGTCCAAACACACATCTCTAACACATATTCCTAATTTGGAACTACAAGTTTTTGAGTTTTTAGTACAAGTTTTCACGGGGACTTACATCCTCCCCCACTTAAAATCATTCGTCCTCGAATGAAGATCAAGGGTCACTTATTAGAAGTTCTTTATACAATCTTCTGCCTTTTACAACCTAAAACCTATTAATAGTCTCCAATTTTGGCTAACTCCCTAAATTTCCAAAAACTTTGCCAGAGTTTCCTTTGTATCTAGGCCTATCAACCTATCAGAGAGCCCCAGAATCACATCCTATCAGCATATACATATTCCATAACATAACATGACTTGTACTGTACAACACCAACCATGGCCATATAGGCGACATATATAACCAAAATGGGACAGTTTTTCATAAATTAAATCATAAGATAAGAGTTCGTAGGAATCAAATGCATAATAGCTATTACTTGAATATTCAAACAAATGCGGGTACTTCTTTTTCATTTCATCCTCGGCTTCCCAATTGGCTTCCTCAACTTGCTGGTTCTGCCATAATACTTTCACGGATGCAATTTCCTTATTTCTTAATATCTGAACTTGCCTATCAAGAATGGAAAATACAACTTCTTCATACGATAGTTCTTCATTAACTACAATAGTCTCAACTGGCACAACAGTAGACGGATCTCCCACTACCTTCCTCAATATAGACGCATGGAAGACCGGGTGTATCAATGATATCTCAGGCGGCAGCTCGAGCTTGTATGCCATCTGACCAATCTTCTGAATGATCTTGTGTGGTCCGACGTACCTCGGACTCAACTTTCCCTTTTTCCTAAACCGCATGATACCCTTCATAGGGGAAACCTTCAAAAATACGCAATCACCTTCCTTGAACTCCAAATATCTGCGACAAATATCCGAGTAAGAATTTTGGCTACTTTTAGCAGTTTTCAACCTTTCCTTAATAATCTTGACTTTTTCCATGGCCTGATACACGAGGTCTGGCCCTATCAATTCTGATTTTGTAACCTCGAACCACCCAATGGGAGACCTGCATCTCCTCCCATACAATGCCTCAAATGGTGCCATCTGGATGCTAGCATGGAAGCTGTTGTTGTAGGCAAACTCTATGAGCGACAAATGGTCATCCCAGCTACCTTTGAAATCAAGAGTACAAGCACGCAACATAATCTCAAGAGTCTGAATAGTCCGCTTTGCTTGCCCATCAGTTTGAGGGTGGAAAGTTGTGCTAAGATTTACCTGCATACCCAAACCTTACTGAAACATCTTTTAAAAGTTAGTCGTGAACTGAGCCCCTCAATTTGAGATGATTGAGACTGGTGTGCCATGTAACTTGAATATTTCCTTGAAATACAATTGAGCATATTGTTCCACTGTGTCGGTAGCTTTAACAGGCAAGAAGTGCTCTGATTTCATGAGTTGATCCACGATCACCCAAATTGAGTCAAACTTGCGTGGAGTGCGCGGCAACCATACCATAAAATCCTTGTTAATCATTTCCCATTTCCACATTGGAAATCTATGCTTTGAGACAATCCATCGGGCATTTGATGTTCAGCCTTCACTTGCTGACAATTCGGACATTTTGCCACAAAGTCCACCACATCCCTCTTCATGTTGTTCCACCAATAAACCTCATTGAGATCGTGATACATTTTCGTAGAACCTGGGTGCACGGAATACCTGGAAGTGTGAGCCTCTGCCATGATCCTTTCCCGTAGACCTTCAATATCAGGAACACATAGGCGGTCTTGGTATCGTAGGGTACCATCATTCATGCCTAAGGAGAAAGCTGTGGTCTTGTATCTATGAATCCCTTCTTTAAGTTGTGCTAACAATGGATCGCTGAATTGCTTTTCTTTCACCTCCGCCACGAAGGACGATTCTGCTCTATTTTGCACAATTACCCCTTAATTACTAGAAACCACCTAGCGAACTCCCAAATTAGCCAACTGATGAACCACCCTCTCTAATGGCCTCTGGTTTGCCTCCATTTGAGCTAAGCTCCCCATGGATTTCTGAATAAGAGCATCCGCTACAACATTAGACTTTCCCAGGTGATAGACAATGTCGATGTCATAGTCCTTGAGTAATTCTAACCACCTTCTATGTCTCAGATTCAACTCCTTCTGCTTGATAATATATTGAAGGCTCTTATGGTCCGCGAATACATCCACATGGACCCCATATAGACAATGTCGCCAAATTTTTAACGCAAACACCACTACCGCCAATTCTAAGTCATGAGTTGGGGTAATTCTTTTCATGATTCTTGAGCTACCTGGAAGCGTAAACTATAACCTCGCCATGTTGCATTAACACACACCCAAGCCCGATCCTTGAAGTGTCGCAATATACCACAAACCCCTCTGTACCCTATGGCATGTTTAATACCAGTGATGTTGTCAACTTTGATTTCAATTATTTGAATCACTTTTCACAAGCATCAGACCATTGGAATTTAACTGCTTTCCACGTCAATTTAGTCAAGGGAGAGGCAAGAGTAGAAAACCCCTCCACAAATCTTCAGTAGTACCCAGCTAAACATAAGAAACTGCGAATCTCCATTGGAGTGGTAGGTCTAGGCCAATTCTTCACCGCTTCAATCTTTTGAGGATCAACAATAATTCCTTCCCAGGAAACGACATGACCCAAGAACACGACAGATTCTAGCCAAAACTCACATATTGAAAATTTTGCATACAATTGATGTTGCTGAAGAGTCTGCCAGACTCCCTTGAGATGGTCTGCATGGTCCTCCCGACTTCGGGAATATACAAGAATATCGTCAATGAACACTATTACAAAGGAGTCTAGAAAAGGTTTGAAGACTCGATTCATAAGATCCATGAAGGCTACCGGGGTATTTATTTCCCCAAAGGACATCACCATAAATTTAAAGTGCCCATACTGAGTCCTGAAGGCTGTTTTTGGAATATTCTGCTCTCTTGTCTTCAATTGATGATACTCGGACCGCAAGTAAATCGTTGAGAAACACGTAGCACCTTGCAATTGGTCGAACAAGTCATCTATTCTTGGAAGAGGGTATTTGTTTTTGATTGAGACCCTTTTGAGTTGCCGATAGTCAATACCCATTCGCAAAGACCCATCTTTCTTCCTTACAAAAAGACCGGTGCGCCCTCGGTGACACATTCGGCCAGATGAGCCCCTTTTCTAGCAAATCCTTCAATTGTTCCTTTAACTCTTTCAGTTCTGCCTGTGCCATTCTGTAAGGTGGAATTGATATAGGCTGTGTGCCAGAATGACATCGATCCCAAAATCAATCTCCCTATCTGGGGGAATCCCAGGGAACTCATCTAGGAAGACATCCAGAAATTCATTCACAACGGGTACAGACTCAAGGCTTAGCGCCTCGGCATTGGTGTCCATAACCCGAACTAAATTGTAGATACACCCCTTCTTGATCATCTTCGTGGTCTTAAGGTAGGAAATAAACTGACCTTTAGGCACTATATTATCTCCTTCCTATTCTTTAATGGGCTGATTAGGAAATTCAAGCCTCATAGTTCTAGTCCAACAATCAAGCTTGGCAACGCATGAATAAAGCCAATCCGTTCCCATTATTACATCAAAGTTGACCATTCCTAACTCGACAAGGTCGGCCGTGGTATCCCTACCCCGAACTGTAACAATACAACCCTTATAAACTCGAGTAGCCGTGATAGAATCACCAACTAGAGTAGACACCAAAAATGGCTCATGAAGCTGATCCGATTCTATCCCAAATTCCATGGCAATAAAAGGGGTAACATATGCCAAGGTGGAACCGCGGTCAATAAGTGCATACACATCATACGATTGAACAGTCAGAATACCTGTAACAACATCTAGAGAAGCCTCTACAGTCTGGTGACCACTCAAAGCATAGAATCGGATGGGTCCTCCTGAACTCTGCGTACCACCCCTAGCTGCACCACGCCCTGCGGGTGCTGGGGTACCTCGAGCTGGAGAAGGGGCTGAAGATGTAGCAGCTGCTGGAGTGGATGGCTGAGTTGTGCCCCTACCCGCTCCCAGGCGGGATACACGACAATGTCTCTGGATGTGACCCATCATCCCACATCCATAGCATATAGGTAACTCCATATTGAAAATCTCCAAGTGCATTTTCCCGCACCTGGGGCACGGGGACCTCTGCTGCTGCTAGAACTTCTCTCCTGACCGACCTCGCTAATGGGATCCCCTATTGCCATGACCAGGCCTGAAATGACTCCACTGCTACTGGCTGAGCCCTGATAGCAGTGCACTCGCTGAAGATTGGGCAGTAGACTGGAAAGGCCCCGATGATCCTCCCCTGAAAGCTGATCTTCCCCCAGCTAGTGACTATCCCATGTTGCTTGTAGACCACGGCTTGCTGTTACCCTCTCTTTCTATTATGTTATTCAATTTACAGCTCTCTGTATCCTAAGCTAATGTGACCATCTTCCCATAATTCATATCAGATATCAATGTAGTCGTATAAGCTTCATTAATGGTCAAAGAATTAAGGCTCTGAACAAACCGGCGCACTCTGGCCTCCATTGTGGGCAATATATGAATGGCATACTTTGACAAGCGAGCAAACTCCATGTGGTACTCCCACACACTCTTGTTACCTTGCTTTGAATTTTCAAACTTTGCTGCCCTTGTCTTAGTAGGAAGAAAGTGAACTATAAAGGCATCAACGAACTTACTCCACCTCGCTGGAGGGCTCCCCTCTTCGCAGGAATCCTCCCATAACTCAAACAACGCATAGGACACCCCTTTCAGGCAATAGGCAGCCAACTCTACTACCTCTGTCTCAATCGCATGCATAACCCTGAGAGTCTTTGCATCTCATCAATAAAATCCTGAGGGTCCTCTTCCGGATTGGCACCCGAAAACACTTGAGGGTCTAACTAAAGAAATCTGTTCACCCCGAATGAAACACATCTTATGAAATATACGGGCCGGGTGGGTCCAGGGTCCAACAGCCGGATCGATTACGAGTCATCTCCTAGCCTGATTTTCCTTTTGTTTCGGGTGGTTCAAACTAAATGAAAGAAAGGTCGAACAACTTCTTCTATTGAATAGACATCTGCTTCCTGGTCCTTTCGAACCAGTCAAAACCTGGAGCAAGGGATTTGAAGAACTTTATCAATGAGCTGGGACTGGACCTGGTGGAATCCCCTTGCTGGCTAGATGAACTGGGTGCAACACCGAACCTCTGGGCCTAAGAGGCCACTAGTTGGGTCAACATCTGGATAGCTCCCCTAAGATCCCCATCAAAAGTACCAGAATCGGAAGCTGGGGCTGAAGGTAAGACAGGAGTCTCAATAAGAGGGATAGTGGTAGCTTCTACAGGTGTAGAAACTGGGGTAGTCTTCTCTGGAATAGAGGAATCCGGAAGAGTAATAGTAGGGCGAATACCCTCACCCGCAATATCAAACAGTGAATCATCAGCCACTCTTGAAGGTGCCATTGGCTTCTTGGCCAATTTTCGCTTTCTTCTTAGGTGCCATTTAATGAAAAATAGAACAATGCTATAGTTAGGGAGGGAACAGTTTCACCATACGATCCATAATATCAAAGAAGGGTGTTATTCCTAAATTCCCAAGTAGCCTCCAGCTTATCGATGTGGCCGACTACACACCGATAAGAAGGACTCCACCAGACACGGCTCCATGACATCCTAGGACACTTTAAAACATTAGGCTCTGATACCAAGTTTGTCACGCCCTAACTTCAGGAGGCGCGACACGCGCTCGATCGAGTGAACCCAATCGAGCAAGCCTCATCAGACACTCCCTACCCCATTATTTATGAATAAGATAGACATGCTACCTTTTTTATTTACGCAGATAAGAGGTGATACTTTCAACCATGTTAATTCATTTTCTGTCATCTGCTTAAACTGTAGTTAAAGTTAGTTTCCAAAATTCCAATAAGCTACAGTTTATAGATAGCATGATTTTATAATTACAACATAGTTTATGGACCCTCAGCACCCGTACATAACCCATACATAAATCTATGAAGCCTCTAAGGATTCAAAAGATAAGTATGACAATGCCGGTAACAAGGCCTGGCTATACCTCAATAAATAGACGTCCACAACAACAAAAGATATACAACACAATCCCCTTGAAGGAGAAAGGGGATCCCCAAGACTTTGAGAAGAAGGTAATCTGCTACGCGCAATAGGCACTATCTGTAATGGATCCACCTACATTCATTTAAAAATGAAGCGCCCCCAGCAAAAGGGACGTTAGTACCATAGAATAGTACTATTATGTATAACTAAACACCATTTTACTAGAAAGAACTATCAATCAAGAACAAGGAAATCACAAGAGTAATTCAAAGGTTTTAACCGGACACCACATCCTCAAATAAATGAACCATATAATCTTCAACATAATTTCCATAACTTAGTTTTGGGCATTTCTTTCATTTGTTCATCACTGTTCTCAATACCACCTGTCGCACCTCCTTTTTACCTACACCCCCGAAGAGGGGTATTATAAAGGGATTTTTTCCAATTAAAGGACAATCGAAATGGAATTTAACTATTAAGAAATGGAATCGCCACTTGAGAGATTTATGGTGTCCCAAGTCACCGGTTTGAATCATGAATTGAGGAAAAAAATTGACTCCGTATTATAGTCTACGAACCAAAAATCCGGATAAGAAATTCTGTTAACCCGGGAGAAGGGGTTAGGCATTCCCGAGTTCCGTGGTTCTAGCACGGTCGCTCAACTGTCATATTTGGCTTATTTATCTGATTTTTAACATGCTTTAACTTATGTGCATTTTTACCTTTTAACCACTTTTGATTATTATTATTTTATAAGAATTGCAATATCGTGAAAACACATCTCAAACCACGTCACATCAATGTACCCGTGGTTATTGATATATTTCGACTCCGTTGAGATTTGGATTTGGGTCACATAAATGTGCACCCGAGTTTAAGAAAGTGAGATTATTAACACGTGCCTAAAGAGTCTAACGCGTTGTTATTTTGGGGAAGGCCGTGAAAGTTGTTAAATAGCCCATCCGGATATCTAAGTATTTTAATATATACATTCATGAGGGCTCCGCAGTTTGTGCATTTTATTTGGCTAGGCTCGTCTCATTTATTTTATTTAAGGATATCCTAAGGCGACTGTGATTTGCTATTTATTTTTGTCTCTAAAAAATAATGATAATGTCCTAATTAATTAAATGCTTGAAAAGGACCTAACTTATTAGTTATTAGATTAAAACAAACGCAAACGAAAAATCACACTATGATAGTTAATCATAGGCCTTGGCCCAGGTCCCTATGAACACATGAATCTGACTGGACCTGGGCTATTCAATGGAGTGCTAAGGCCCGAAAACCTTGTAAATAGGCTAATTCATTAAACCAAACGGATCCGTAATTTTAACTATACTAAATGCTTGTTGAAGTTACTATACATTTGTACATATGCGTTCAACAATTACAATGAACGAATTTATTAACTTGAACCTCTATTCTCGAATAAATGCCAAAATTACCATTTTAACTTTAAAGGACTATTTTACTTTCACATATTAACTAAATTTAAAACACCTATCCGTGTGAGGGTATTGCAACGAGAACTAAAGCTAACACTTATAAAATTATACTCACCTAAAAGGATTAATAACCAAGCTACGAAATCAGTTTAATTACCCAGGCTGAATACTAACGGTAATTGACTAAATGTTCTATCTCATTTTATGGGCTCCTTTTAAACACATATATTAAGAGAACATACAACAGGGGATTAACTACAATTAATGTAATTTACTCTACTAACCTAACAGCAGCTACAACTAATACTCCACATGCAAAGTAGACTTATTGAATCCGAGATACAGCATTTTACAGCCCATTTGATACAAAACAAAATAAAAGAAAATTCCGACAACTATGAATTTAAATGTTGAAACAGAAATCTGGAATCAACTCATTGCTGCACATTTTTCATTTCACTTTCTCAACTGGAATTCTACATTTCAATGAAATAGGAAGTTTACCTGGAAATGTTTACAATGAGAGAAAAGGAAGATCAGCAGCAGCAATACAAAAAACAGTTGTAACAGCAGTACAGCAACAGACGACCATTCAGGTTCAAACCAACAGCAACACCCAAATTCAAACCAGAAACAACTCAACCGAGGTATGGAGTGACTTGTAAAACACAACAGTAATAACCAACACCCAATAGACTGGACTGAACTTGAACTAGACCAGAAATGGACCAATAGATGTCAGAAGAAGTTCTAGGGAGTTGAACTTACACTGATTAAACTCTCCAATTTTTAGGCTCCCCAAACTGATTGTTTCTTTATCAAAGACTTATATTATTCTCAAATGTGACCTCTCAAAAATGATTTCAAAAAGCCACCCCTTAAACAGTCTAAAACTTCTCTCATTTATAGCCAAACTTTATTCACCTTTTTACAGCTCATAAGAGCATTAAGACCCATTAATTAAGCATTTTTTCCCATCAACTCCACTACCATATGTTTTGTTCCCCATTAAACCTTGTCTTTTCTTTATTTAATTCCCTTGTTCCCCACTAACCCTTGTATTTTATTTATTTAATTCAAAAGTTATGGGTGAGTTTGTTTAATCAATCCCTTTGCCTCCCCATTATATTTTGTTCCCCACTACAATATTTTAATGGTACTTTAGTGCCTAGTGGACAGAACACCCAACATAAATAATTCAGCAAGTTGTCTATTCCCATATTACACCTGAATCTACTGTGAACTATTGAACTTACTATCCTACCCCCATCCCCTTTCAATCTATGTTACAACCATATCAACTATAACCAATTCACCTATTGGAAACCAATTAACAACAATGAGTAGGGAAGAATCACTCCAGCTAAAGATTGCACACAGATTAAAAGTCCTACACAAATTGCACACACACAAACCAAAGATTTAGCTAAATACCAAAATCCATAAAAGTTTATATTTACAGAAAGAAATTTCATTCTGTAATGGGGTAAAAACAATAGACAAATTCGAGGTACTACTAAATAATCACAACCAAACCGGATCAACGACTTAACAGGAGACAATCAAAGCGAAGCTAAAGCATGGTAGAATAATGAACACAAAATGAAACAAGCCATAAACTCTAAATTTTTTTACAGAACCATTAAAATAGAGCCATACTAACAAAATAATGAAGGTGAAAGACAGACCTGAAGGAGCTTTCCAATTAAACCGAAATGAAGCAACAATTACAACTGCATATTGATACGACTTTAAACGAAATCAACAACATTGAACCAGAATCTCGGACGAAGACTTCAACTTCGACGTAAACAAAATCTGTTCGGCCAGTGATCGTCTTAAACAAATGACGAGCAGTGAATGGACTGAAGATGATGACTGACGACGATGACGACAGATGACGACCATGGTTTGTAACCAGCGACGCTGGTGCTCATTTTCCGGTGAGTTTTGGGTAAGGGGTGGCGGGTTATGGTGGTGCTGGCTGTTGTTGGTGGTTGTTTATGGCTGGACGCTTCTTTAGGAGGGGTGGGCGATAAGGCGGTTGGTGATCGTTTGGTTGCTGGTCGACAAACTGGTGGTCGTTTGGGATGAGAAGATGAAGTAACAGGTGGTCGTTTGGCTTGGAGATGGTGGTTGTTATGGCTGCTGGAGGATGAGGTCATTCATGGAGCTTGGTGGTTGTTATTGCTGGTGGAGGGGGATGTCCGTGGTCGACTGGTTCTGTGATGGGGGCGATGGTGGTTTAGGGTTGGCGGCTTAGGGGGGTTCTCTTAGGTTTTTGGTTGGTAAGGGGTAAAATAAAAATAAGGGGGGGTCGTTTGGGTTAGGGGCAGACCGGGTCGGGTTGACTCGGTGGGTTTCGGGTTGGACTTGTGAGACACTTGGGCCAGGTTAATTCAAATTATAATAAGAGGCCCAGTCCGATTTTCCTTTCCTATTTTTTGCTCTCTTCTATTTATCTATCTTTTAATTCCTAACCCAAAATCCTAGATTAAATTAATAAAACCAAAATTAACTTATAATATTAATCAACTCCTAATAATAATTATCACGCAAAATTAAACATTAATTAAAATAAAATCACACAATTTCGACATCAAATGCTAAAATACAAAGTATATTATTATTATTTTTTTTTTGTTTTTTCATTTTTTTGTAAAGCACACTTGATTACTCCTAATCGTAAAATTAAATCCTAGAATGCACATGCAACATTTATTTTTTTATTTTATTAATTTAACAAATAATCATGCACACACAAACGCAAACAATAAGAGAAAAATAACATACAAATCACAAAAATTGCTAGCAACACAAAACTATTTTATTTTGGATTTTTGGGAGTAATTCTCATATAGGGCAAAAATCACGTGCTCACACCACCGCTCTCTTGAGCGGAGTCTGATCATGACCCGATCGGCTAGGTTGCCTTATTTGAGACATATACCTCAATCACCACCTCATTTCCCTTTTTCAGAATTCAATGTTTGCACCTCACCACCATGTGTGCGGCATGGTGTTCGATCAAGGCCCGATCGGCTAGGACGTCTTACCTAGGCGTTGTTACTTTCTCATTAATCATCTCGTTTGAATCTTGATTTCACATAGATCACATCAATTCATTGGCACTTAGGGCCACAACTATCACATCATTCCACTTTCAATGTCCATATTGAAATTTTTATAGTCGTAGGCACCCATAAGCAATTCAAGTTGCAAGCATAGGTAAGTTTTCACGTGGTTAACATGAATATCTCAGTTTTAATCTCCACTTATAGCTAGTCATTTCAACACATTATTCATATTCTTCAAACTTCTCTAAATATGAAGAATAGTATATTACTCACATTGAGGCACATCCTTCACGTACATATAATATATATATATATATATATATATATATATATATATATATATATATATATATATATATATATATATATATATATATTTGTGAATCAATTAATGTGAAATATCAATCAATACATCAACTAATTCTAGTCTTACAACACTTGCATAAATGCCAACGGAGCTTAATTTCTAATAAAAGGGGTTTTAGCCATACATACCTCAACCGAGCTTTCCTTAATCCTATAATGTTCCGGAGTGTTCGCACTTCAATCTATTTAAGAAATGCAGCACGATTTAACTCATAATCAAGAAAAGATCATAATCTAAGCTCTCTTAAGGATTTTTATCGAGTGTTCATTAAGGCTTTATGGTTCTTTTATGCAAGATTACACTAGCCCATCCTCCATGCCTCTTCATTTATAATTACCCATATTCTTCAAGAACACATGCATGCGATGTAATCCCCATTATCCCCATGAATTATCTCACTAATGATCCCTTATAACTATGTGTGAAAATAAGAGTTACGGTGATGAAGTCTTACCTCTTGGAATGAAATTTTAGGCCCTTCACTTGATTATCTTCAATGATCTAATAGGGTTTCCTGGAGTAATTTGATGGGAAGTACTTTCCCTCTCTTAGACACCCCTCTCTCTCACTCTAGAAGCATTAGGAAATATGCTCAAAATGAGCTATTACACCGGATATAACGATAGGGGGTCGGGTTTAAAACATAGAAAATTGGATCCCCAAGTCAGATAAGCGATCGCAAAGTCGACATGTGGTCCGCAGAATAGACTGCAAAATACTTCCCAAAACTGGACACACGGACTGGGTTTGCAGCAAAAATGCGATCCGTATTCACATTCTGCAGTCACAAAATGCACCGCAGAACTCCCGACTATGCTGTCCACATTTTGGTTATGCAATCGCATAATTGACCACATAGTTGACTTCAAAATTGGCCAATACACTGACAAACTCTACGGTAGAAATGCGGTCCTCATACCTGATATGCAACCGCATTATCAACCGTAAAATTGCACTTTTTTTGCAAAGCGTAATTTCCTGACGTTTAATGCGTAGCTTAGTCTAAAAGGTCCGAACACAGATCTCTAGCACATATTCCTAACTTGGCACTACAAGCTTTTGAGTTTTGAGTACAAGTTTTCACGGGGCCTTACATTTGGACGGAGCCTTTCAGTCCACGAGTGAAGTAGTTTCGGCCTGTATATCGAAGGAATGCCTTTTTATTGATCTTACAAGTTTGATATATAACCTTAACTTTAAGATAGGGATAATGCCTTTTGTAAGGTCTTGCAAGTTTTGTATGCCTTGGAGGTCTTACAGTTTTGGCTACTTGGTACAAGTATGGTTCATGCCTTACTTTAGGTCTTACAGATATTTATATTGCCTTATATAGGTCTTACTAGATCGAGTAAGCCCAATTGGGGTCTTATGGCCTCGGGTTTTTGATAAGTCGAGGGGAATAGCTATTGGCGGCAGTTTTTGAGTCATCAAATATTTCCTAGATCGGGATCCTTTTCTTATAAACTTGGTATTTCCTCAATGAGGGCTTACGCATCTGGAGTTTTCGACCCGGAGTTCATGTGGCTTTTGAGATTTCGACGCCAGCCCATGAGAGTTCAGGGCTCTTTGGCTCTGGAGCTATTTTGTGATCTTACTGTTGCATTATTAATGGCATACAAGTTTGAAGCTCCCATTTGGGGGTCGCATTGTTTCGAGTTGTTGACGCCAGTCCTCGAGTGTTCGGGACGTTTTTGACAGAGGAGTCATTTTTACAAAATTACCTAACTTCTTTGAAATGCAAAATGCTTTTGGAAAGTATTCTTTGATTACTTGGTATAAGCAAACATGTCTTTGCTCTTAAGGGCTCAGTGATTCCATACGGCACGGTTCATTCGAGTATTTCGCTCGGTACATTGTTTTCCTATCGAGACCCCATTTAGCACATCTTGGATTTTTTAAGCAGGTAACCGTCCAAGGGATGTCCCCCAGTATTCGAGGTTGATTGAAAAAGAAGCCTTAAATACTTTTTGAGTTTTCCTTAAGTAGCATACAAATGTTGCCTCGTGAAAACCTTGCCGGTAAAACCTTTTTTGGGATAAAAACTCGATTGAAGGAAAAGAGTGCAACGTGTGCATTAAAACCTTTAGTCTTCGAGCTAGAATAGCGCTTCGACTGTCTCAATCAGACACCTGCATAAAGGTTAGAGTGAGGTGTAAATTAAAAGGGATATGGTTATACCTTAGTGGAGATGACACTTTGAGCCTCGGTATGTTTTCAGTATTTGCTCTAAGGACACGGCATGGTCCTCTACTTGTTCATTCGGATACACTTGAGAACATGCTTTGTGGTTTTTATTTCACTGTTTTTTTATCCTTCAATCCCTTTGATGGTGGAGATATTGGTGTTTTGGGTCGTGCCGGCCACATTGACTGCTAGGCTGGTTTTCCCTTTTGTTGTTTTTTTTTAAATCAAAAATAAGGAGTTCAAAAAGAAATACAAGGGGGAGAAAGGATACGTATATTGAGGTAAAGTTCAAACTGTTAAAACTGCAAAGACCAGATATCCAAAGTACCTATGTCTAATTGACAAGTTATCAGGTTCATAAATAAAGATGGAAAAGGTCAAACAGAACTCCCATATTGCTAAAGTGCTTTCCTTAACAGCATCCTTACAGACTAGAATATTTTGATAAGCAACATTCACTCAATATTAGGAACGTCAATCTATCCAAGGAAATTCATTATCACCAAATGGAGCACCAAATTGCACAGAACAAAATATGCATAAGCATGTTTTGGTGGCAAATCCTTGAATTTCTTGTTTTCTTGGATTCGGAAACAAACAACAAGGAATGCAGTGCCTACACAAGAGAGTACCCCAAAGAGAAAAGAGTTGAATGGGAAGGTCCCAACAATAGCCATGTACCCAACCTGAATTACAGCGGTGAATATCGTAAACATGACATAAATATCAATGATCTTGAGATTAGTGGGAGTTGAAGCGTAAGTAGAACGGAGAGAGTGGAGAAGTGCTTGAGTGTCTTTTTCGCTGAAGATTTTGCCATTTTTCTCACTCACTTGCGAGTTGCGACCTCTAACTCCCCTTTTGTTGTTTCACTCGTCGTGTTTCATCCAGTGAGGACTCGAGAGGCGGGCATAATTTGGTCAAGCAGTCCGAGCTGCTCTGTCACCCTCGGCCTGATAATATTTGCCGAGCTACCTGGATTCACAAGTATATTTTTAATTTGAAATGTACTCACAAGAAAAGAAGTTATCAGTGTGTTGTTATAGGGCTAAGATAGAGCCTCGAGATTGCTTTTCCCAAGCGAAGGATATTTTTGTCCTTCTGGATGTGGGTTCCTGTACGGCGCCAACAACTCAAAAGATCGTATGACTGATATATTGTGGCTAATCTTCTTCATTCTTTTTGGTCGCCTCTCTTTCCCGGAGTTGTCGGCAATCTTCAGTCTTTTACGTTCACACACTAAGTTATGGTTCCGTTGTGAAGTGTCTGATTGTACAGGACTTGGCCACCTGGTGTCTCTAATTTTACTGATGGCAAACACGAAGTCTAATACGTCGATGTTGAAGTATTATTCCAACAAGTAAGGTGCCTTCGTCAGCCCTATGTACCAATCAAACCCATCTCTACTGAGAAGTCTCCGAGAATTCTGGCCTCGGTCCATCCTTTGATCATTTCAGGGTGTGTTGTGCCTCGGGGCTTGTCTTCTATCTTCTGTGTATGGTTGGTATCTTTCCTTGTTTGGCTTTGGCTCCTTTGCTGGAAGCCTACTAGGATATATCAAGCCCAAGGGGGATCCTAGTTGGTCGTCCTCAACCTTGATCTTTGATTGGTGTCGGTTGTGGACATCTAACCATGTCATGGTAGAATACTCAACTAGGTTCTGCTTAAGTTGCTTTGAAGCTACCAAGCTTCGCTCGTTCAGACCTTGGGTGAAGGCCTGCGCTGCCCTGTCGTCAGAGACCAGTGGTAGTTCTATTCATTCCATCTGAAAGCGAGATACGAACTCTCGCATCATCTCGTTCTCCTTTTTTTGATTTAGAAAACATCAGCTTTCCTTGTAGCTACCTTGATGGCACCGGCATGTGCCTTTATGAAAGAATTTTCCATCATGGCAAATAAATCTATAGAGTTAGGAGGAAGGTTGTGATACCGCATCATGGCCCATTTCCAGAGATCATCGTCCCTTAGGTCTTTACCCTTCACCGCATAAGTGTAAGTGGTGACATACTCATTGGGGTCTGAGGTTCCCTTATACTTTGGAAGGTTACGAATTTTTAACTTCTTCGGAATGGGTTTTGGAGAAGCTTCCTGCGGGAATGGCTCTTGTACAAACTTCTTTGAATCTACACCCTTCAGGATAGGGGTTGTGCCCGGAATTTGGTCGACCTTAGAATTGTAGGTCTCTACCTTCTTATCGTTGGCTTCAATTATTTTCTCTGCTCACTCGATCGTCTTTGTGAGGTCCTCGAACATATTTATAAGGATGGTGTCAGCTGGCCGACCTATTGTTTCTCAATCTTTTCGGTACTTGTTCGGCTGAGGATGCTATTCCTTGTGCTACTGTGCTGGGAGTGACTTTGCAGCTAAGCAATCGCCAACTATTGTGCCTGTAACATTTCAAAATAACGTTAACGCTAACCTCCTTTTCTTCCCTAGCTGGGGTTTGTCGCGCCCTCTTATTCTTACGAAATCGGGTTTATGACATTTAGGTATAGGACAACTCATTCCTTTTGGGAACTAGGTTTTGCACTTTTGAAGAGTGGCCACCTAATGATTTGAGGTGCACAAGGACGCTAATGGGGTTCAATTCTAAGTTCATTGGATTAACTAGGGATTGGGTAAGGGCTTGAAATTATCCTAAGGAGAAGGTGTTAGGCATCCCTCAGAATCCACTAGTGTGGTTCCCGACCAGATAGTTTATTGTGAATTTGGGGCGCAATTAATATATAGACAAATAAGGCTCAAATAAGAGGGGATTTTCATACAGAATGGTTTGAAAGCAAACAAAAGTTTGAACGAACAATTAAAAGAGTTGATTTTAAAAAAGGAGTTACAATGCTTAAAAGAAAAGGAAATGAAGACAAGAGGTCCTAGGTTTATTTATAATATGGATCACATCAATGAAATACCCGGTAATCACTCCTTGAAAGAGGGACTACACGTAGTATTAGCGCACCGATCATCATATCCATATCTACCCTTCCCATCCTGTTTAGGTATTAAAGCGCGGATTGGTCTCGACTACTATTGCATGCTATTTCTCGTCTCATTCCTATCAGTCCCGAGGCACTTAGCACTACTATTACTAAAGGGAAGGGATATTAGGCTGATTCGTTTCAAAGAATAAAAATCTAGGGCGACATACAAAAACTCTTACTGCATATTGGGGAAACACATATACAGTGGAGTCTCGGGTATACCTCCTCAAACAAAGAAATTAGGTAGCATGACTCAAACAAAAAAAAGCAATGTCTCAATTCTTAGAAGTCTGAAAGCAGGGGATTTTGAGTCAGAGCCAAATTCATCAGATACCTCAGATAAGAAGTCCAAGTCAGGGGTGCCTGCTGGTTGGAGCCATTACTATTAACATAGGCAAATTATGTTTTATTGTTGTTATTACATAAGTTAAGTGTTTAGGTGAGACCATTAGAAACATGGTATCTACTGCTGATTCCGAATGTGGCAAAGTAGTAACAATTTAAAACGGATGATTGGAGATCATATAGGCATGCTTGCTAAGTCGTGTTAATAAGAAGATATTAAGTTACTTAAAAACTGGCTCGGAGCAGACAAGTTTAAACTAGTTTCAGTTTCTGCAGATGAAAGTATCAACTACCACTTATTTGTTTTTAATTCCTAGAACATGATATCTACGATTAGTGATTTTAAGCCCTTATAGACACGATATCTAGTCGTTGATTTAATCCCTATAGACATGATATCTAGGTGAAAATAGGAGTAGGCAGGATTTTTAGATAGAAATTCTTATAGGCATGATTTCTACTAATTCGAACATGATGCTAGATTATAACCAATTGGACCCTAAGAGCATGATATATAAATGGTGACAAACATGCAAAAATTTAGATAATTCCTATAGGCATGTTATCTAGATGCGAAATTGAACAAGCAGGATTTAAAGTAAGTCCTATAGATATGGTTTCTAAATGTAATGTGAATATGCAGAATTAGAAGCAGTCCTATAGTCCTAAATGTGAATTGAACATGTTGAAAAAGCAGTCCTATAGGCATGTTTTATACCCTTGAGCATGCATAATTACCCAGCCCTTTTTTTACTATCAAACCCCAAATGTTTATTACAACTTATTACAAACCAGAAATGCCGAATTACAAAAAAAAAGAATGAAAGAAAAAGCTACAACCATAGGAAAGCCTGATTTTACTTCCTATCTAAGATATGCAAGGAACTGTATCATTGCTAATGCCATTGATTTCAAAACCTTTCTCCGACCTGGGTATGTCAAAGTTCGATAAAGGCCAAAATAGGACCCTGGGCAGTGCTCACACCCAAGTTACATAGCCAGAATAGAAAGGAGTGCGGTATGGAAATGTCAGCCCTCATGTCCCCAAGTTGAGAGGGAGCTCATGGGTCCCAAGGCAAGGCTTACATGAGGGGGCAGAACTTAAGTCTAACAAAAGAGTGAGAGTGCAGAAATAGAGTTTTAAGAGCTGAGGGAATAAAGGAGAGGGAAAGGGTGATGGGAGACAACCATTAACATTTCAGGGAGTCAATAACTTCACACAAAGGGGTGCAGGGGATTGGGAATCCATTGCAAAGAGACTATTCACTTAGGCATGGGTTAACTTTGGGCATGCACAACAATAGGAAATGCTGACATACTTGTAAATCAACCAAATCACAAAACATATAAGGGAAACATGGAGGTTGTGATCCTAGGAGGATCAAGTCTGGGTCGTGCACACTAATTTTCAATGTTGTCATGCCCCAAACCAACAACAAGTATTAAACACATTGGGTTAGGGATCTATGATTCACATGTCATAATGCATTGATGCAGAACAGGAGAAGAAAAATTATAGCATGCTAAATAATGGTATTGGGTGAAATAAAAACAGTAGGCAGACAAGAATGCAAGAAACAGTAAATAAGCATGTTGTTGTTGGTGCAGAAAACTTAATTAGAAGATACCAGTATGAAATGTAAATGCGGAAAATTATCAAGTTTTCCCACAGCCTAGCCTTGGGTTTCAACCACCTAGGTAAGGCAGCAATATAGTAGTAGCATAGAAGAGAGGGAGGTTTAGTGTAGTGTATGTTTGAACTCAAGTGTTTATGTCTTGAGTTCGTGTGTTTTTGAAAGAAAAGAAGGATAGGGTGCTTATAGTTTTTTGAAAACGAGTAAGCGAGAGATAATAAGCTACAAACATGGAAACAATCAAGATACAGAATCAATTATTCAAGTTATTGCCCTTTAATTAAGGGATCACTTTGCTTAACGGGTAATGACATGCTCAAAATAAGGAAAGAAATCAACTTATAAGCAGGCTGACAGTTGCCATAAAAGAAGTAGTAGGATATTAAGTAAGCAATCGAGTCTAAGTACAGAAATACACTAAATTTGGATGAATTCAGCAAGGTAGAATATGAAAATAAAATAAATTAACCTTAACAAAGGAGTGAAATCAGAATTTCACAAAGGAAAAGTTTGAAATCAGTTACAAGTTGAAGGTCCAACAAAGAAGGAAACTCAGCATATAAATAGGGTGCATAAACACTATACATGCGAAGCCAAACCTATTGGGAGAAGGAAATAGCATACAATAGTATCGCATAATTCAGTAGGTAGCAGCATTCGAAACATGATAGTCCAGTAGGTCTTGTAGTGAAGAAGCATAGAACATCAAAGGCATGCGAAGATCTCAGGATAGCAGGTGAGGAAAACCCCCTTCTAGAAATTAGGGTTTCGAGCATAATCAAATTTTAGAGATGATAGAAAACCAGAGTCAAAAGAATCACACAAAAGAATAAGAGATTTTGAAATAAAGTACTACAAATTGAGTCATGCACTTAAACGAACAGTCTCAGAAGAACCCCAAGTGATGAGAAAGGCTTTGAAAACAATTGATCTAAGCAGGAGATTCAAAAGTCTGACTCGACTAGCTATGGCTTGCAGGTGAAAGGACAGAGACAAACTGGAGAACAGCCATGAACTGAAATTAAACTGTGTCTGGACCAAGCTCTTTCATTATCTAGCCTTGATACCATAAGAATCGAACATGTATAAACCACGGGAGGTTCATAGAAGTCTCAGATGACCTTGGAAGCGATAGATTTGCGAGGTATTAGGTTGTAGTATGATGGTGGCGACTAGGGTTTGTGAGGGATTGCAGAGAGAGTTAAGAGGGAAAAGGATTCAAGGTTGGCGTTTGGTGTGAAATTGGTGGGGTAAAGCGGGCGTTTGAGGTTAAAATGGAAAGGGCTGATATTGGTCGTTGATCTAAATGATCAATGGCCAAGATTAAAAGGGTTAGGTAGGAGATCCGGGTTGGGTTATTTAAATGGGTTGTGGGTAGGTTTGAATGGGAATTGGGTCATTGTAATTGGGTTTCAAGTTGGGGGTTAAATTCAGGCCATAATTGAAATATAATTGGGCTAGATTTTAAATAGCCAATTTTCCACTTTTTATTTGATAAAAATAGTAAATTAATTCTTGGAAATGAGTTAAAGGTACTAAAATGATTTGTAATACATAATTAAAAATTTAAAAATGGTGGACATAATTTTCGTAAATAAAAATGCAATTAAATCTAAAAGAGGCCAATATTGATATTGTATACACTTTAACTTTAAAAGTACTAAATAAATTTGTAAAAATATGAAAAAATTATCTTGACTATATTTTAGTATAAACATGAGAATCCAATAAATGTATCACCATGATTGGTAGCTTTGGGAATATTTATTGGTTTTTTTATAAATGAAATATGGGAATAAATTTGTTAAAAACTTGTTAAAAATTAAGAAAAAATAATAAAATATTGGGACATACTTATATATGCATATGTATGCTATTTTGAAAGTATTTTACATATAAAAATATGCAGGGAAAAATTGGACATCAACAGCTATCCCTCTTTAACCGAGAAGGATGAAAGAGTTATCGGGTAAAGATATGATGGCCAATTTTAACCAAGCGAAACGGTTTGAGAAATTAGGCCACACTCTGGCTTCTGAGTTGCCTACATATCCCTGGTCTTGCAAGAATCAGGCCATATGTAGTTCGGGATCCGTCGAGGGAGTATGCCGATGGAGACTTTCAAGAACGGATGCAATATTCATGACGGGTGAACGGTTAAGGTTTGACACGGTTGCGGAAAATGGAGCGAGATCGATCCTGCAAAGATGGTCGTTGATCGCTTGTTTACCTGCAAATAAGCGATACAAGCATATATTGTGCATATATTTAAATATGATGCAATTTCCCGTCGGACCATGAGGATTGTCTTCGGACGGTTAGAATGACGTCCTTAGACTATGATGTCCTAGGCCATGAAGCGTATAATAAAGTATTCGCAAGCCATAAAATGATGCTCTCAGGCTATGAGGATGATGCCTCTGAACCATGATGCCTTTGAATATTGATATGCAAAAGATTAAAAGGGGTCCTCAGGCCATGATATGGCGTTCTCGGGCTATGAAAATGGTGCCTTCGAACAATGACGCCTTTGGATGATTTGGCGATATTTTAGCCCATGAGATGCAGTATTTGGCGATGTTTCAGCCATGCAAATATGGATAAGTTGGCGATCTTTTAGCTATGCAAATATGGATAAGGTGGTGATTTTTCAGCCATGCAATGCAGTAGGTGGCGATCTTTCAGCCATGAAAATGTGGATAAGGTGGAGATCTTTTAGCCATGCAAATGTAGATAATATGGCAATATTTTAGCCATGCAGATGTAGATAAGGTGGCGATCTTTCAGCTATGAAAATGAAGATAAAGCGGCAATCTTTCAGCCATTCAAATGTAGAGGGAGATAGAGCTTAACCTCAGAAGGCAGAATGGTAGCCTTATGCAATGCAGAGATGCAGATGGAGACAACATTTAGTCTCGAAAGGTAGAATCCTAGCCTTATGCAATGCAGAGATGTAGATGGAGATAGCGTCTAGTGATATGATGACTGCTAGGAACATTGTGACACACGGAATGTCACCGGTGTGGAAGGTGAGTACGTACGAAAATTTTGAGAGTTGTATTGCTGAATGATGTTTTTCTCGTGAATGTATAGCATGTTTGATGATTTCATAATCCGAGTGCATGCGTCCAAAGAAAAATCATGAGTTTCATAAAAGGGGGAAGGTTAGTTCGTATCCCCACTGGCTCTACTTGACCTGCTCGGCTTTGATCTGGTGATACTGTATGTATCATTAGGGTAGCATTGCTAAACAAGGCAATTTCAGTAATAAACATGCATTATTTTCGTAAAAATATGACATAGGTATACAATTAAGAAACAACTTTTAGATGAACCGATGACTGTGACGATGTTCAAGACATCGCAACCCTTCTTGCTACAAATTTTTTGAGGGTCCTCCTAAAAATTCTGCCCCTGTTTCCAATTGCGGGGGAAAAGAAAATTTTATTTAATTGTGACCGAACTCATAAGGCTGCCTACGTATCCACTCTTAAATGGGAATCAAGTCATGCGTAGTTCAATTTACATCACATAAGGAAAGCATAAATATTACATATAGTAACGCTTGACTGCATCTGAATTGATTGGATTCGGTCAGACTTCCCTGTCCATTTCAGCAAGTATGAGGGCTCCTCCTGTCAGAACTCGATGAACCATGTATGGACCTTGACAGTTGAGACAGAAATTCCCTTTGGCTCCATCTTGATGCGGAAAAATTTTCTTTAACACCAGCTGCCCCAGTGTGAACTGTCTCGACTTAACTATTTTGTTGAAGACTCTGGACATTCTGTTCTGATAAATTTGACCATGGTAAACTACATTCATTCTCTTTCCGTCTATAAGAGCTAGTTGCTCATAACTACTTTTCAGCCACCCTGCATCATCGAGCTCAACTTCTTGTATGATTCTTAGGGAGGGAATTTCTGTCTCAACGGGAATGACGACCTCCGTACTGTAAACTAGCATATAGGGGGTTGCCCCAGTTGATGTGCAAACCGTGGTGTGATACCCCAGTAAAGCAAATGATAACTTCTCGTGCCACTATTTATTATTCTCTGTCATTTTCCACAATATCTTCTTGATATTCTTGTTAGCGGCTTCTACGGCTCCATTCATCTGAGGCCGGCTGCCCGTAGAATTCTTATACCTGATCTTGAAGGTTTCACACATAGTTTCGTCAAGTCGCTATTGAGATTAGAGCAATTATAGGTAATGATTGACTCTGGAATACCAAATTGTTAAACAATGCGGTCGTGGACAAAGTCTGTCACGACTTTCTTAGTCACTGCTCTGTAAGATACTGCTTCGACCCATTTGGTGAAATAGCCGATTGCTACCAGGATAAATCTGTGCCCGTTGGAAGTGGCTAGCTCGATTGGTCAAATAACATCCATTCCCCAAGCGGTAAACGGCCATGGTGAGCTTGTCGCATTAAGCTCATTTGGAGATACCTTTATCATGTCTGCATATATCTGACAACGGTGGCATTTACGGACGTACTTGATGCAGTCTGTTTGCATAGTCATCCAAAAGTAACCAGCTCGGAGTATCTTCTTTGCTAAGACAAAGTCGTTCATATGCGGACCGCAAGTCCCAACGTGGATTTCCTCTAGTAGCTAAGATGCCTCTTTTGCATCGACACACCTTAACAATCCCAAATCAGGAGTCCTCTTATATAGGATTCCTCCGCTATGAAAAAGGTTATTGGACAACCTTCGAAGTGTTCGTTTCTAAGTAGGATTTGCAAGCTCTAGGTACTCCCCTTTTGCCAAATATTTCTTGATATCATGAAACCAAGGATTTCCATCTGCTACTTCTTCAATGTAGGCACAGTAAGCTGGCTGATCATAGATTTTTACTAGAATGGGATCAATAAAGTTTTTATTTGGATGTTGTATCATGGATGATAGGGTGTCCAGTGCATCGGCGAATTCATTATGGACACTAGGAACATGTTGGAACTCCATCTTCATGAACCACTTTTTCAATTCCTACACATGATGCAGATACAGGAGTATCTTAGAGTTCTTGGTTACCCATTCTTTTCGTATCTAATGTATAAGCAAGTCTGTATCTCCGATCACTAACAACTCTTAAATGTTCATGTCAATGGCCATCTTGAGCCCTAGGATGCAAGCTTCGTATTCAGCCATGTTGTTGGTACACGGGAACCTGAATTTTGCAGACACTGGATAATACTGACCGGTTTCTGATACTAGGACTACTCATATGCCAACTCCTTTGAAATTTGATATCCTCGAGAAACATCCTCCAATAATCATAGGATTCTGCAATGTCTTCTCCTATGAATGATAGTTCTTCATCGGGAAAATATGTTTTTAGAGGTTCGTATTCTCCATCTACAAGATTTTCAGCAAGGTGATCTGCCAGTGCTTGTCCCTTGATTGCCTTCTGAGTTACGTAGACAATGTCAAATTCCCTCAACAGGATTTGTCACTTGGCTAGCTTCTAGTGAGCATGGGCTTCTGAAAGATGAACTTCAAGGGATCCATCCTTGATATGAGATAGGTAGTATAGGCACAGAAGTAATGTTTTAGCTTCTGGGCTACCCAAGTCAAAGCACAGCAATTGCGCTCTAATAGAGAATACTAGTCTTCGTAAGAAGTGAACTTCTTGCTGAGGTAGTAAATGGCCTATTCCTTTCTACATGTTTCATCGTGCTGCCCTAAAACGCAATCAAAGGCACCATCTAGTACTGTGATGTAGAGCAGTAGTGGTCTACCTGGCTCGGGCTGGACAAAGACTGGTGGTGTTGACAGGTATTCCTTGATTCTATCGAAAGATGTTTGGCAGTAATTAGTCCATTTGGTAGCCACATCATTCTTCAACATCTTAAAGATTGGCTCACAAATAATCGTAGATTGGGCTATGAACCGGCTGATATAGTTGAGTCTTCCCAGGAAACTCATCACATCTTTTTTGTTCTTTGGCAGTGGAATTTCTTGAATGGCCTTGACCTTTGATTGATCCAATTCCATTCTTCAGCGGCTCACAATAAGCCTAAGAAACTTTCCGGTAGGGACCCCAAATGCACACTTCGCGGGATTCAGTTTTAGGTTGTACCTTTATAATCTGTTGAACAACTTCCTCAAATCTTCCATATGATCAGTGGAATTCTTGGACTTGATGATGACATCATCTAGGTATACCTCAATCTCTTTGTGTATCATATCATGGAAAATAGTGGCCCCAGCATTCTTCAGGCCGAATGATATCATCTTGTAACAGTACATTCCCTACGGCGTGATGAAAGTTGTTTTCTCATCATCTTCTTCATCCATCCAAATCTGATGATAACCAGCGAAACAATCCACAAATGACTGCAACTCATGCTTAGCGCAATTGTCGATCAGGATTTGTATATTTGTCTAAGGGAAGTCATCCTTCGGACTGGCCCAGTTGAGATCCCAGTCGTCGACACAGACTCGAACTTTCCCATCCTTTTTTGGTACAGGCACGATAATGGCTAACCACGTCGGGTATTCTACTACCCTGAGAAACCTTAGCTTTGACCTGCTTAGTGACAACTTCCTTGATTTTCAGACTCATATCTGGCTTGAACTTCCTGAGCGTTTGCTTTACCAGCAGACATGTTGGATCGGTTGGCAGTTTGTGAGCCATAATAGACAAACTCAAGCCAGTTATGTCATTATATGACCTAGCGAATATGTCGTGATATTCTTTTAGAAAATCTGTGTATTCCTTCTTTTCTGATGGCGATAAGTGGACGCTGATTCATGTTTCTTTGACATTTTCTACATCTCCCAGGTTAACAATCATAGTCTCGTCCAGGTTTGACTTCCGTCTATTTTTAAAATTCTCAACTTCTTTGGCAATCTCCTTCAGTATATCATCTTTCTCTAAATCTATATTTGTTTGTTGTGTTGTCTCATTGCATGTCACAGTCATTGGTTCACCAAGATAAGTAATAGTAATATTGTATAAGTGAAGTAATGAGATAAAATAATAATGAGTGTTGATTTATAAGAAAACTCAAAATGCTTTAATAAATTCCATAACTGCTTTGAACATTGAAGATCTTATTATGGAAAGCAAAAATGTGAAAGGAAAATATTATCTAGTAAAAAGTAAAATAGTGCATGATGCTTGTTTAGCCTTGCTACCCCGAGACTCGTTGGGCTCTGGTGGTTCTGATAGTCCAATTGTTGAGCTATGCTCCTCTACTCACAGCTTGTATGAAAGGACCTTCCTCTCCCACCTCCTAGAACACAATACAGCAATCTACGTCATTGTCTTCTAAGAACAAGTTCTTCACCGCATCAAGTGCCTCTTCTTCGTCTGTCCCATAAATAATGCCAGCCTGTTAAAAAGTCTGCTCTAAAGGCGATATTGGTTGTTCCAATGGGTAGTAAGGATCGTGCCATGGTGGCGACCAATTGTTAAATTCCTTCCAAGTTAACTCGTGCCCCAGACCGAGAGTAGCGTTGTGCTTCTTGAGCTTTATGGGTTTAGCAATCCCGTGGAGGTTCCGTCAAATGGTTTCACTCCTATTTTCCCCTTCTGTCAGTTCCTTGTCAGTCAGTCGACTCCCCTCCCTTAAAAGATTGTCTAACTTCATGGTTATTCATCCATATATGGGTAATCTCCGGCGGTCAGAGAAAAAAGGATCTCCATGAAAGTACGGGTTGGTTATTTGTCAGCATTGGTTTAGCTTACGATGTGTTTGGAAGCCCTCTGCCAAACGAGTTTGCCAAGCCCTTTGTCAGGTTCGTACCCACTCCAATTCAATATGCTCTCGATCTTACTATCCTACCATTTATCTTTATCAATAGCCTTGACTCGCTCGATGTAGTGGTAGGTCTCCCCATCTAACTTTTTTCTTCCGGCTATTGCGGGAATGGTCTAGTGACTCTATATAGGTTGCTACCGTCGCTGTGAATGATCGCCTCCTGATGATTCCATTCAAACTTTACGGCCTGATGCAGCGTCAAAGCCACTGCTCCCGTAGAATGCATCCAAAGGCATCCTAACAGCAGGTTGTAGGATGTTGGCACATCTATTACTTGAAAGTCCACCTCGAACCAAGTTGGTCCCATTTGAAGAAACAGCCTAATTTCATCGATGGTGGACCTTTGGGATCCGTCAAAAGCTTTCATGTTCATCGCTCCTTCTTTTATCTCGTGCAGCCCTTTACCCAGCTTCTTGAGTGTTATCAATGGTCATATATTAAGTCTGGAACCCCCATCAATCAGGATCCTAGTGATGAAGTAGTCTTCATATTGCACTGTGATATGCAATGCTTTGTTATGACCCAACCCTTCAGGCGGCAGCTCATCCTTATAGAAAGTGATTATGTGGCTTTCTAACACTCGTCCCACCATATTGGCCATTTCTCCACTAGTGAAGTTACTCGGCACGTATTCCTCACTCAACACATTCAACAGAGCATTTTTATGTGTCATGGAGTTCTGCAACAAAGAGAGGATAGATATCTGCACCGGTGTTTTGTTTAGCTGATCAATGACTGAATACTCCTTGGCCTGTATCTTCCTCCAAAGGTCATCTGGGCCTGTTTCAATGATGAGTGGCCGATTGGAAGCTTTCTTATCTGACTCAGCTAAGTTCTTCGGGGTGTAGACTCTTCCAGTCCTTGTCACACCTTGTGTCGTAATAGTCTCTTCGAACCTGACATTGCCTTTCCTCCTAGCCTCGATCGTATAATCCCAATGGATAGCTTTTGTATGAAATGACGTCATAGTGGTCATCGCAACTGGAATTGGCACAACTACCTTTACTTCAAATGGGATATGTTCCTTGGGTGGTAAAATTGTAACCTCAAACGGTGTCGGTGATGGTGCTACCTCAAACTCGAGCGGGATAGACACGTCTACTTCAGTGACCTTGGATGGTTAATTCTGGACCATGATGGGGCTAAGAGTAACTGTTGGCTTTTTTGGATCATCACCTTCTGTGATCAACCCAATGGATCCATCAGGATCCCAATCGTCCTCTATTTCAATCACGTGAACACCCTTGCCCTTGTGATCTGCTAAGGGGTTGCTGTGAACTTTAGGAGCGGCTTCCTTTGGTACAATTTGTTTGTTATAAATTAAGGATTGTATCTTGTTCTTTAAGGAGCAGCATTTATTGATGGTGTGTGCCTTCATGCTAGAATGGTATTCATAAGATTTGTTTGTGTTAACCTACTAAGAATGGTTTTCAGGGGTTGAAGCAGGGATACGGGTAACATAGCCGGCGGTTTTGACTCTCTCATATAGCTGATCAATGGGTTCGGCAATGGCTGTATATTGTTTTGGGAGCCTCTAATGAAAGTTAGGTCGGGGCCTAGGAAAGTTTTGGCGTGTAGGGGGTGATTGGTAATGAAATGGTTGGGTATTGTAGGCTTTGTATGCATGTGCGGGTTGGAAATATCTGGGCAAGGTAGGTTGATATGTGGGAGGTGGAAGTGACTGATAAGTCGGTGTTGGGGGTTTGTAGGAAGATGCTTGGTAGTTTGGAGCTGACTGATATGTGAGTGGAGGCAAATGGTAGGTTTGGTATTTGAGGGGGGACTTGGTCCTTTATGCGACCATTACGGCCCCATGTCTCTCTTCTTAAACACACCACCAAGCTTCAAGGCCATATTTGTGGCTTGCAAGGCCTAGAAGTTTGTAACCATGCCACTTTTGATTCCTTCTTCAATGCGTTCTCCCAGCTTGATGATGTCGAAAAACTTGTGATTTTTAATCAACATTAGTCGTTCATAATACTGCAGGTCCTAGGCCTAGAAAAAGAATTTGTTCATTTGTTCCTCTTCTAAGGCAGGTCTGACCTTAGAATCTTCTGACTTCCAGCAAGTAGCATACTTGCAAAATGTTTCTGTAGGCTTCTTCTTCAAATTCTGAATGTAGAATACATCCGACACATTTTTCGTGTTGAATCTGAACCAGTCCATGAAATCAGAGGCCATGCCTACCCAATTTGGCCACTTCTTAGGATCCTGGCTAATGTACCAGGATAGTGCATCTCCCTTTAGACTCCTCATGAATAGTTTCATATGGATCCTTTCGTCCTTTCCTACTCCGACCAGCTTGTCGTAGTATATTCTTAGATGGACCCTCAGTTCACTTGTACCATCAAACATCTCAAACTCGGGAGGTTTGTACCCCTCTGGCAGTTCAACATATGGTTGTATGCAGATATCTTCATAGTTCAAACCTTCAATACCTTTACTTCCCTCGACACCTTGGATTCGTCTAGTGAATTTCTTAAGCTCTTCAGCAAAATTCCTGATGAGTGAATCCTTCTCCTTAGACTCAGGGGTTCAAGATATAGGTTATGTGGAGTATGGCATAGCCTCCACGTAGATGGGGGTATTATGGTGGGTGTGGAAGTGGTCATTTTTGGAGTTTAGGGGTTCTGGGGTGAGCAGTGGGGTATTATTTGGCAGGTGTTGCAGTGATAGTGAGAAGCGGGATGGCTCTGTTTCTTTTGGATATTTTTTGGGGGAATAGGGTTTTGAGCATTTGGGAAATTGATGTCTGGAGTAGTAAGGGAAAATGATAGGCTCGCCAATTCCGATCCTGATCAAGTTCCTCTTGTAATTTCAACAGTTTTTGCTCGAATTGGGATGCATTTTCCTTGGAAACTTGGGTACCATGACCATGAGTGACCTCTATCCTTTCAGTTGAGTTCTCCTTTCTTGCGTTGTTCATATCTTCCATCTTTACTTTGTTCTTGTTTTTGACAGGACTAAGAGGAGGAGTGGGTGGTAGGCCCTTGAATCCTGTGGAATAAGATGATGTTGCCAGAGTGCTCGAACTAATGGGAGGGGAATAACAAAACAAAATTAAAACAAAAGGGTAACCAAATTAGTGAGGATCATAAAAAAATGTTGCAATATTTAAGCACATAGTGTGGAAATATAAAGCGCATCCTAATTTGGGAGCCCCGTTAAGCCCGAGGTAGGCCTAGCGACAAGTTGATTTGTAGAACTTAGGATGCTAAATGCCTCATTTCACTGATAAAATAGATGAATCCCGAACTGACACTTAAATAAAGAAGAAATAAAAATCACTAATGGCCATTGGCCTTATTAAATAAAGTGAAAAGAAAGACTCCTATCTACTTGGTCCCAGAGGGACCTTCCCCAGATTCGTCATTCCTGGCTCCATCAAATAGTAGGGAGTACCACTGGCATGGTATCTATCTGGCTTGATGGTATCACTTCCCATGATGATCTTGCAGTGCCACATATGTTGAGCTTGGCACTTGTAAGGACTATCATAATCCTGGAATCGACCCAGAAATGACTCATTTTGTCGACACTGGGTACAACCTATTTCCTACCAGCTTGCCTCATAACCCGCAGAGGTAAGCAAGGGTATGTTCCTCTCAGACCGATTAATATCGGGAAAGATGCATCTCTAGATCGGGCGATGAATTCCTCGGTAGGGAACCATTCGAACATCCATTGCACCTGGTCCTCAGTCAGATTTTTGAAGAGTTCGACCCATTCTCTTACATTCTCCGGTTGGGCGAACATATTGAGCATGCAATTCATTTGCTTCAGATGATGGAAGGTGATATGATCATCCCAGTACTTTCGCTGAATCTCTTGTCTATATTCACCCCTTTGGAGATGCTCCAGGAGCCAAAGGTGAAGTAGCAAATTGCAGCTTTCGAAGTGTTTAGCTCCGCAATGATCATGGGCACAATACTGAATAATTGCCCGCCAATTCCTTCCATTAAATTCTTCGTTACCACAGCCAGTCTTGTGTTGATCCTTACTTTCTTCATTAGAAACACGATCAACCCCAAGAAATAAAACATGAATACAAAGAACTTTCAATGAATATGCCCTAATGATGTGATAGCAAACTCGTTAGGATAGGTATGGTAGGATTTGTTGTGACCGTACATCTCATATAGATACTCAAAGAGGATATAGGATTATTTCGGATGTGTCAGTTCAGTATTCTTCTTCAGAACCATCATTTTGAGGAAGCCCTTGCCTTTACGGTTCTCAAGCATCAACAAACTCGGAGTTTCCCATATTATACCGGCCAATCCTCCTATCTCCTCTAGCAAGGGTGTCATTTCAATGTCTCCAAAGCGGAATCAGCCCACTCACAATCCCAGAACAAAGTAGCAATTTCTATGATCATGTTGTTGGTTTGGATTTCCAGAAGAGAAGGTAGGTTTCCAAATATTTTCAGACAAGAGTTTGATCACTAGATTGAAGATCTTTCCACCAGCTCAGCAGTTTTAGGTGGATGTTGGTGACCATGCCGAATCTTGGGACTTCGTGCCTCATATTTCTATAAGACAAATAAGGTTAGGCCCTTACCCCTATCGGACTTGGATATTAATATCAATAATTAGCATGAAGAATTTAGTTCTCCAAATAAATGCTCAGAACATGGTAGTGTCCGTTTAGGTTTAGGAAACCTAGTGGACTTTGGACAAGGCTATCTTAAAGAGTTATTATATGGACAACATAACTAACCCAGCTAGGTTTGACCATGATGCATCCATAATTTAAACCGAGTAAGGTTTGTATGGGGTTTTAGACTAGTACCCTTGAGCAGACAACTCAAAGGGGAAAGGCACGTAATCATCGACTACACATTGATCGACTGGTTTTACCGCAAATATGCCATTCCCGATTTTGAGGTGATAATATAGGAAGAGCGCAACCACTCATTATAAGCATTGTTGTGGGATTTGTTTGGTACGAGTGGAATATGATGTTGAGCATGATTATGCAATAATTAAAAGCATGTTGTCATGTATTTGCACGTTAAGAAAGCAGTAATAAAGGAAAGAAACAAAAAGACAGGTCAGTTTTACAATTGAAAAGGGAATTGAATGTTTAAAGGGATTAAACAAGTAATTGCACAGAAAGAGATATAAATTCACAATGACAGTATGAAATGGTAAAAGCCTAGATCAATCCCCAACGGATAGCCATGCTATCGCGCCCCCTTTTTCTCCTAAAATCGGGTTTATGACATTTGGGTATAAGACAACTCATTCTTTTTGGGAACTGGCTTTTGTATTTTTGAAGAGTCACCACCTAATGATTTGAGGTGCATTAGGGCACAAATGGGGTTCAATTATAAGTTCATTTGATTAACCAGAGATTGGGTAAGGGCTTGAAATTATCCTAAGGGGAAGGTGTTAGGCACCCTTCAGGATCCGCTATGTAGTTCCCGGCAAGATAGCTTATTGTGAATTTGGGGCGCAATTAACATATAGACAGATAAGGCTCAAATAAGAGGGGATTTTAATATACAATGGTTTGAAAGAAATAAAAAGTTTGAAAGAGCAATTAAAAGAGCTAATTTTAAACAAGGAGTTACAATGCTTAAAAGAAAAGGCAATAAAGAAAAGGGGTCCTAGGTTTATTTATAATATGGATCACATCAATGGAATACCCGGTAATTCATCCTCGAGAGAGGGGCTACACGTAGTATTAGCGCACCAGTCATCATATCCATTTCTACCCTTCCTACCATGTTGAGGTATTAAAGCGCGGATTGGTCTCGATTACTATTGCATGTTATTGGTCGTCCCATTCCTACCAACTCCGAAGGCACTTAGGACTACTAATCCTAAAGGGAAGGGATATTAGGCTGATTGGTTTCAAATGATAAAAATCTAAGGCGACATACAAAAACACATACTACATGTTGGGGAAACACATAAACAGTGAAGGCTCAGGTATACCTCCTTAAACAAAGCAATTAGGTAGCATGACTCAAACCAAAAAAAAAGCAAAATATGAATTATTAGAAGTCCTAAAGCAAGGGATTTTGAGTCAGAGCCAGATTCATCAGATACCCCAGATAAGAAGTCCAAATCAGGCCTGCCTGCTGGTTGGAGCAGCTACTAATTAACAGAGACGAATTCAGTTTTATCGTTGTTGTTACCTAAGGCTTGCCTAAATGTTTAGGTGAGACCATTAGGAACATGGTATCTACTGCTGATTCCGAATGTGGCAAAGTAATAACATTTTAAAACGGATGATTGGAGATCCTATAGGCATGCTTGCTGAGTCGTGCTAATAAGAAGATATTAAGTTAGTTAAAAACTAGTTCAGAGTAGACGAATTGAAACTAATTTCAGTTTCTGGAAATGATAGTAACCACTACTACTGATTTTTTTTATTCCAAGAATATGATATCTACGATTAATGATTTTAAACCCTTATAGACACGATATCTAGTCGTTAATCTAATTACTATAGACATGATATCTAGGTGTAAATGGGAGCAGGCGGGATTTCTAGATAGGAATTCCTATAGGCATGAGTTATACTGATCTGAACATGATGCAAGATTATAACCAATTGGACCCTAAGAGCATGATATCTAAATTGTCACAAACATGCCGAAATTTAGATAATTCCTATAGGCAGGTTATCTAGATGTAAAATTGAACAAGCAGGATTTAAAGTAAGTCCAATAGACATGGTTTCTAAATGTAATGTGAATATGCAGAATTAAAAGCAGTCCTTTAGGCATGTTTTCGAAATGTGAATTGAACGTGTAGAAAAAAAGTCCTATAGGCATGCTTTCTACCCTTGAGCATGCGTAATTACCTAGCCCTTTTTTTACTAGCAAACCCCAAATGTTTATTACAACTTATTACAAACCAGAAATATCGAATTACGAAAAAGAAAGAATGAAAGAAAAGGCTACAAACATAGAAAAGCCTGATTTGACTTCCTATCTGAGATATGCAAGGAACCGTATCATTGCCAATGCCATTGATTTCAAAGCCTTTCTCAGACCTGGGTATGTCAGAGTTCCCTAAAGGCCCCAATATGACCCCAGACAGTGCTCATACCTAAGTTACATAACCAGAAGAGAGACGAGTGCAGTGTGAAAATGCCAACCTTCATGTCTCCAAGTTCAGAGGGAGCTCATGGATCCCAAGGCAAGGCTTACATGGGGGGGGGGGGGCAGAACTTAAGTCTAAGAAGAGAGTGAGAGTGCAGAAACAGAGTTTTAAGAGCTGAGCGAATAAAAGAGAGGGAAAGGATTATGGGAGACACCCACTAACATTTCAGGGAGTCAATAACTTCACACAAAGGGGGCAGGGGATTGGGAATCCATTGCAAGGAGCCTATTCACTTAGGCATGGTGAACTTTGGGCATGCACAGCAATGGGAAGTGCTGACATACCGGTAAATCAACCAGAACACACAACATATAAGGGAAACATAGAGGTTATGATCCAAGAAGGATCAAGTTTGGGTCGTGCACTGTAATTTCCAATGTTGTCATGCCCCAAACCAACCACAAGTATTAAAAACATTGGGGTAGGGATTTAGGATTAATAGGTTATAATACATTGATCCAGAACAGGAGAAGGAAAATTACAACATGCTAAATAATGGTACTGGGTTACATACAACCAGTAGGCAGACAAAAATGCAAGAAACAGTAAATAAGCATCTTGTTGTTGCTGTAGAAAACCGAATTAGAAAATACCAGTAAGAAATGTAAATGCAGAAAATAAGCAAGTTTCCCCACAGCCTAGCCTTGGCTTTCAGCCGGCTAACTAAGGCAGCAATATAGTAGTAGTAGAGAAGAGAGGTAGGTTTAGTGTAGTGTGTGTTTGAACTCAAGTGTTTATGTCTCGTGTTCGTGTATTTTTGAAAGAAAAGAAGTATAGGGTATTTATAGTTTTTTTGAAAACGAGTAAGAGAGAGGTAATAAGCTACAAACATGGAAACAATCAAGATGCAGAATCAATTATTCAAGTAATTGCCCTTTAATTAAGGGATCACTTTGTTTAATGGGTAATGACAGGTTCAAAATAAGGAATGAAATTAATTTATAAGCAGGCTGACAGTTGCCATAAAAGAAGTAATAGGACATTAAGTAAGCAATCGAGTCTAGTTACAGAAATACACTAATTTTGGAAAGAATTCATCAAGGAAAAAAAGTAAAGGAAATCAGTTAACCTTAACAGGTGAGTGAAATCAGAATTTCACAAAGGAAAAGTTTTAAATCAGTCACAAGTTGAATGTCCAATAAAGAAGGAAACTCAGCATATGAATAGGGTGCATAAACACTATACATCCGAGGCCAAACCTGTTGGCAGAAGGAAATAGCATACAATAGTAGCATAAAATTCAGTAGATAGCAACATTCGAAACATCATAGTCCAGTAGGTCAAGTAGTGAAGAAGCATAGAACATCAAAGGCATGTGAAGACCTCAGGGTAGCAGGTGAGGAAAACTCCCTTCTAGAAATTAGGGTTTCGAGCATAATCGAATTTTAGAGATGATAGAAAACCAGAGTCAGAAGAATCACACAAAAGAATACGAGATTTTGAAATAAAGTACTTCAAATCGAGTCATGCGCTTAAACGAATAGTCTTAAACCCAAAACCGTAGGATCTTCAATAATAGAAGAGTTTTAAAAGAGGATAAACAAGTAAATCAGACAGAAGCTTAGGAAAACAAACATTCGTCTAGTAAACAATCATAAGAAATTAGGGATTTTAACATGAAAACTCAAGTAGAAGAAAGATATGATCAAACATAGCTAAACATTTAAAAATAAATCAGAGAAACGTTTGAAATACAAAAACCCTAATCGGAAAAGATAAGGGGTTTTGAAGGCAGAGTTTTAAAAGAAACTTCCAGAAAAATGCTTAGAAGTTCAAAGCAAACATAGATCTGAAATAGATCTAAGAGATATCGAAAGAAGCTTAGAGGATAATGTTTTAGAAGAACCCCAAGTGAAGAGAAAGGCTTTGAAAACCATCGATCTAAGCTGGAGAGTCAAAAGTATGACTCGAATAGCTATGGCTGGCCGGTGAAAGGTCAGAGATGACTGAAGAACAGCCATGAACTGAAATCAAATGGGGTATGGACTAAGCTCTTTCAAGAACTAGCCTTGAGACCATAAGAATTGAACATGTAGAAATCATGAGAGGTTGATACAGGTCTCAGATGACCTTGGAAGCCATAGATTTGGGAGGTATTAGGGCTGTAGTTTGATGGCGGCGGCTAGGGTTTGTGAGGGATTGCAGAGAGAATTCAGAGGGAAATGGATTCAAGGGCGGCGTTTGGTATGTAATGGGGTGGGGGTAAAGGAGTCGTTTGAGGTTAAAATGGAAAGGGCTAATATTGGTCGTTGATCATTTTTGATCAACGGCCAGGATTGAAAAGGTTAGGTAGGAGTTTCGAGTTGGGTCATTTAAATGGTTGTGGGTCGGTTTGACTGGGAATCGGGTCATGGTAATTGGGTTTCATGTTGGGGGTTCAATTCATGCCATAATTGAAATATGATTGGGCTAAATTTTAAATAGTTAATTTTCCCTTTTTATTTTATAAATTAATTAATTCTTGGAAATGAATTAAAGTAAAATGATTTGTAATACATAATTATCAATTTAAAAATGTTTGACTTAATTTTCGTAAATATAAACGCAATTTAAATCTAAAAGAGGCCAATATTGCAATTATATACAATTTAACTTTAAAAGTACATAATAAATTTGTTAAAATATGCAAAAATTATCTTGACTATATTTTAGTATAAATATGAGAATCCAATAAATGAATCACCAAGATTGATAACTTTGGGAACATTTATAGGTTTTTTATAAATAAAATACGAGAATAAATTGGTTCAAAATACTTTAAAAATTAAGAACAAATAATAAATTATTGGGACATACTTATATATGCATATATATGGTATTTTGAAAGTATTTTACGTATAAAAATATACAGGGAAAAATTGGATATCAACAGGGTTTTCTGAGCTTCTTGCTTGTCTCCTTGGTGTAGGCTCCTGTGAGTGCGAGATCTTATATCGACGTATTGGGCATCACATGAGATCGCATCCGTGGGGATCGGCTCTGGCACGCCTTCAAGGTTTAGTGGTGGTGCACCAATACCTAGAACGGCTATCTCATTCTCTCCGTGATTCTCAAGACCGTTCTTTTCTCATCCATTTACTGAGTTAGACATATGTACCTGAAATCGAAGATCTTGGAAAAGAAAAAGTGTGAAAGATAACTTGCGTTGTGGAGTGAACCAATAAGAAAATAATCACTGTTATTTTTAGTCCCGCAATAGGCGTCAAACTGTTTACCGTAAAAATGGTAATAATAATTAAATTTGATTATGTGGTTCTAAAAATACGTTATCTATTTTTATGATAGTTGTTTGCTAAGTGAAAGGTTAGAAATCAAGATTATAGCTTAGAGACGATATGATAAACGATCCAAACGGCTGGAGATCGGGACCTCGAGCTGTCGTATATGTGGCCTCGATATCGAGTTGGGTGGCTTAGAGCAATCGAGAGAGGACTAAAAGTTATGAGAGCTATGATGATGGATCTTTATGATCAATGATAAGCAATAAATGATGAACAATAAATAGAATACAATGGATATAAGCAATAAATGGAAGTAATGAGATCAAGAGAATATGTTAGAGAGCAGAGAGAATGTTTTTGTATTTCTTATTATTGAATATCGGATGTCTACTAAATGACAAGGATCCCCTTTATATATGAGGGGAATCCCAACATAGTACAAAGATATGGGGTTGGTACAACCATTTAATGCATTGATTCATTGTTGGACTAGTCCACTAGGCTTAGTCAACTCTATTTACGTGTATTGGAAACTCCACCCTTTTCCATCATAACCGCTGGTTTATACTGCCTCGTGGTTGAGCGCCAATAGACCCTCGGGGGTGAACCTCGACCACATCCTCGAGCTCTTGAATTGTGCTTACGAGTCATCGTAACAATGGAAGATTGGACCGTCCGATTTTACCGTATACAAAGACCTATTTATCGAAAATGCAATAAAAGAAGGATATTATATTGTACTTATAAATGTTTAGCCAATATTTTAGCAAGAAAAAGTATTACAATTTTAAATAACTATAAAGAAATTGTTATGTATTCAGCAGCATGCGTTAGTTGTTAACTAATCCTTTTAAAACTCTGTTTTCCCGTTTTGATCCTTTTTTTTACCATTTGGCCTTTAGGATAGACTTTGTATCGATTTGAAACTATTCGACGAGTAAATGACTGAGTGTACATTATAAATTTACAAAATTGAATTTTCTCTTTAAATCTAATATGTATATTTACTTATATATTACCTTAACTTTCAATATCATGATATCAAAAACTTTATAACTTATACGCCATCTGTATCAAATTTATAATGTTGACCAAAATATTAGTGTCAAACACTCTCATTGTTGGTGTGTAATATTTTTGAAATAATACATAAATATTTGTAACCTACAAACAGGGGAAACTATATTTACAACATTTTTTTAGTTAAAACAAAAGATGTTTGGAAAACATATAGTTAGGAAAACAAAATTTAATGTTCCAAATAGGAATAACAACAACAACAACAACAACAAATTCAATATTTTTTTAGAAATAGGATCTAGGGAGGGTAGTGTGTACGCAGACCTTACCCCTATCTAGTGAAGGCAGAGAGGTTGTTTCCAATATATCCTCGGCTTAGAAAGGGTGAGATGAAGAAGGAGGAGAAGAGGAAGAAGAAAAAGAGAGAGAAAAAGGAAGGGGGGGGGGGGGATAAATAGTAAACACTGACAACATGAAATACGATAATAGAAGCGAACTAGAACACATAACGTAATACCGATCTACTTTAGAATATGCAGGAACAATAAGTGCTACTAAAGTAACCTGTAAGAAAAGGATAAACTTACAACTACCTACTAACCTTCTACCATAATTCTCGACCTTCACATCTTTCTGCCGCGGGTTATGTTCTCAGTAAGCTGAAGCCGCGTCATATCCTTCCTAATCACCTCTCTCTAATACTTCATTTGCCTACCTCGACATCCCTCAAACCCACCATAGCCAGCCTGTTACATCTTTTGACAGGAGCATGCGACTACCGCATCTTGTCCTCCACGAAGGTCACTCCCACTTGGTCCCGAATAGCGTCACTAATCTTATCTCTCCTTATATACCCACTCATCCATCTCAACATTCTCATTTCTGCTACTTTCATATTTTGCACATGTGAGTTCTTGATTGGCCAATACTTCTCCCCATATAGCATAGTTGATCGGACCACCACTTTGTAAAATTTACTTTCCATTGGCAGTACACTCCTATCACAAAAGATATTGGATGCAAGCCATTTCATACCGCTCCAATACGATGTAAAATATCCTCGTCAATCTCACCATTAACTTTGATAATAGACCTGTGATACTTGAAACTACCTTCCTTGGTGATAACTTGAATATCAATCTTTCACATCCACGTGTGACTCATGAACGCTGTCACTGAATTTGCATTCTAAGTATTCTATTTTAGTCCTGTTCAACTTGAAACCTTTAGACTTTAAGGTCCGTCTCCAAACCTCCAACCTTGCATTAACATTGCTTTGCGTCTCGTCGATCAACACTATATCATTGGCAAATAGCATGCACCATGGCACTTCACCATATAATAAAGCCAAATAAATTTGGGACATGGTTAGAGTAATATTTTCATGTTTTTAATATCATTTTTGGTCAACAAAGTTGGGCTAATCCATATTTATTAGATTTAGAGTAAAGTTGTTAATTAATCATCACAAACTAATAAACCATATGAGTTTTAAAAGTTCTCATAAGTTTATAAAAAGAATATCCTGATGAAAGTAAATTGAATACCCAATTCAGAAAGAAAAGAAGAATATTAGTAACGCACTTACGTTAATTTAGCTTCTGCAAACATTAGTTTGCAATATTGACTTGTTAAATAATTTTCTATTCAAAAGACTATCTTTATTTATATGAGGTAAATTTGTATACGGACAAAATAGGACATGTCCGATCTTGCCATTTAATTGAAGACCAGGGAATCACGTCGAGGGTCAGTCTCGTAATAGATCTGGTCAGAGTACTAAGATAAATTATCAATCTCGAAAATCGAGGTTCTCATCGAGATCGAGGCCAACAACAATCGAGACCATATATGACAGACTCCGAACGAAGCGTAATAACGGAAAGCCGAGATATCGGTAATCGGTCAAAGATCATAGCGAAATCCCGGAATAGATCAGACCAAGGACGGTTGCTTAGGAAAATCATGTGATTTACTTTTGTAATTAGAATTATACCATAATCAGGACTCCTCTACTATATAAAAGAGGAGTCACAATTATTTGAAGGGACCTTATATTCACGAATAACAAAACAATATAATATTTCCTAGCTTACACTCTTGTTCATCAGCTTGTTATTTCTTTTAATACTCTAACATTAATCTGGTCGAAGGCATACGATCTTGAGAACTTCATTACGCTGCAAAGTCGGTTGCTTTATATTATTGTCAATTTACATCACTTATCTTATGAGTTGGTTTCTGGAGTTGGTTGATCTAGGTAGCTCGGCAAATATTATTCGATCGAGGGTCGTAAAGCAACTTGGCCACCATGATCAAATTGGGCCAGCAGCTCGAGTACTGAATGGCTTCAATATGGAGAGTGAAACCACCAAAGGGGAATCATGTTGCCAGTAAATGAGGTTGGAACTATCCAGGAAACGAAGTACCACACAATCGAATGTGATATGAGGTACAATACGTTGCTCGGAAGACCTTGGATCTATAATATGAGGGCAGTACCTTCAATGCTTCATCAAGTCTTGAAATTCACAATGCCGAAAAGAATTAAAATGGTGTATGGCGAACAAGAAGCAGCCAAAGATATGTTTGCAATTGATGAAGTAATAGCAATACCAGTAATAACATCAACAAAGTGACCGAAATCAAAGGAAAAGCAGGAAGTCAAATAGCAACCACATTCGCCGGCCTCGACCAGACTATAACTGCCGGAAATTATCGATGATGATGACTGTATGATACCTCGAACCTTCGTAATCCTCGATGATTCTGACATCACAAAGTCAACGGTTGAAGAGCTGGAACAAGTTATACTAATCGAGCATCTACCTAATCAAAAGGTATACCAGGGCACAAGGTTAACTCCCGAGCTCAGGGAAATATTAATTAAATTACTATTATAAATATGGATTATTTTGCTTGGTCCTATCTTGACATGATAAGGATCCCACCGAAGATTACCACTCATCGATTGAGCTTGGACCCAAAGTCAAGACCGGTAAAGCAAAAGAGAAGGCCATAATCCGAGGTAAAGCATTCATTCATCAAAGATGAGGTAACCAAGCTTCTAAAAATAGGATCCATCCGGGAAGTAAGATATCCCGTATGGTTAGCAAACGTAGTCGTAGTCCCAATAAAGGGAATACACATAGAATGTGCATAGACTACAAAGACTTAAACAAATCATTTCCTAAGGACTCCTATCTTTTGTCGAATATCGATCACATTATCGATGCCACAGCCGGCCAGGAGATCCTCATCTTTCTCGATACCTACTCTGGTACAACCAAATGCAAATGAACTTGGAGGATCAGGAAAATACTTCGTTTATTACTAAGTATGTTACTTGTTACTATAATTTATTGTCATTTGGTTCTACTTACCAACGCCTAGTATACCGAATCTTCGAAGAACAAATAGGTAATTCAATGAAGGTTTATATTGATGACATGCAAGTTAAGTCCCTATGTGCAGAGAACAATTTGACATATTTGTAGGAAACCTTCGACATATTGAAGAAAAACATCATGAAGCTAAACCACGAGAAATGTGCATTCGTGGTTGTTTCGGACAAGTTCCGCGACTTTATGGTTTCGAATCGGGGGATCTAGGTCAAACACAATAAAATAAAGGAAATTGAAGACATCACAATCGTGAATAAGGCGGTACAAAGATTAACGGGGAGGATAGCCTCTTTAGTCCGGTTAATCTCGAGGTCTTTAGATCAAAGTCACATGTACTTCTCCTTGCTCAAAAAGAAGAACAATTTCACTTGGACCCCGGAATGCCAACATGTGTTAGAAGAGTTAAAGATGTATCTTTCGAGCCCCTCATTGCTTAACACTCCAAAAGTGGACGAGCAACTCTACTTATATTTGGCAGTCTCCGAAATTGCGATAAGTGGTTTCCTAGTTTGTGAAGAACAAGGTACAAATTTCATGTTTACTACGTTAGCAAAACTTTAGGTGAAGTTGAGACTCAGTACCACACTAAGAAAAATTAGCGCTTGCTCTAATAAGTGCCTCTAGGAAATTAAAACAGTATTTTCAATGTCACCCAAATTGTGTTGTAACCACTTACCCCCTTCGCAACATTTTTCACAAACTCGAACTCTCGGGCCGACTAGGCAAATGGTCTGTCAATATTAGCGGGTACGATATTGATTATGAACCCCAAACATCCATCATGTCTCAAATATTGGCAAACTTCGTGGCCAACTTCACGCCAGCCCTCGTACCCGAGGTCAAAAAGGAAATATTGCTAAAATCGGGTACATCGTCGGGGTGTGGACCCTTTTCACGAATAGTTTTTCAAATGTGAAGGGGTCCGGGATAGACATCATGTTGAAGCCCCCCCAAAGGTAATACAATTAGACAATCTATCAAAACCCCTAAGTTGACAAACAAGGCTGAGTATGAGGCCATGATTGCAGGTCTCGAGCTGGCTAAATGTTTGAGAGCAGAGTTCATCGAGGCCAAGTATGATTCCCTACTCGTGGTTAATCAAGTCAACTAAACCTTTAAGGTTTGAGAAGATCGAATGCAGAGGTACTTGGACAAACTGCAGGTAACCCTACACCGGTTCAAAGAATGGACCTTACAGAATTTACCTCGAGAAAAGAATAGTGAGTCTGATGCCCTTGCAATTTCGGGGTCATCAGTAGAAAATGATGAAATTAGCTCGGGGACTGTCGTACAACTTTCAAAGTCGGTAGTCGAACCTCGGATTAGAGGAAAAAATATATCAATTATCTAAAGAACTGGAATCTTCCGTCGGACCCTAAGAAATCGAGGACTCTGCGAACGAAATCTGCATGATTCACATTGGCCGAAGATGGAACATTTTACAAAAGAATGTTCGATGGGCCGTTAGCAATATGTTTAGGTCTGGGAGACACCAACTACGTCCTACGAGAAATTTACGAGGGTACTTGCAGGAACTATTTTTGTGTCATATCACTGCTTCACAAAGTTATCAGAGCAGGGTATTATTGAGATAGTATGGAAAAAGATACTAAGGAGTTCGTTCGAAAATACGATAAATGCCACAGACATGCACCGATGATCCACCAGCCCCGGGAGCAACTTTATTCAGTCTTATACCTGCCGAGATAGTAAGCGACAATAAAAAACAATTTATCGACAGCAAAATAACAAAGTTCCTAAAGGACCATAATATAAAAAGGATATTATCGATGTCGTATCATCCTAGTAGAAATGGACATGCCGAATCAACAAACAAGACCGTCATTCATAATCTAAAAAGAAGATTGAATGGCTCTAAGGGAAAATGGAGAGAAATTTTTCCCGAAGTCCTCTAGCGTATCGAACAATGTCAAAATCTAGTACGGTGGAAACACCGTTCTACATAGTATATGGTGTCAAAGCCCTGATCTCGATTGAGGTTGGGTAACACAACATTGGGTATTGATACACAACGGAAAAATCAAATCACGAGTCTATGAAGAAAAGCCTAGAATTGTTAGATGAAAAATGGGAAGCCACCCTTGTCAGAATGGCATCGCATCGAAAGATACTACAACCGAAGAGCCAATCTTTACCACTTTCAAATCGGGTACTTAGTTCCGAGAAAAGTCACCCTCAACACTGGAGACCCAAAAAATGGAAAACTTGGCCCAAATTGGGAAGAACTGTATCAGGTCCTCGGTGTCATCGAAAAATGATCTTACAAACTTGGCACGATGAATGGCGAACAATTTCCAAATAACAGGAACATATTACTCCTCAAACAATACTTTTCTAAGGTATGACTCTCTTCTATTTTTATTTGTACTTGGTATTAACTTATTGCAGGTGTTCGATCGAAGACATCAATAAATTCTTCAACACAAAGACCTCAGGTTTTAAATCATGTGTTGCACTCTTTTTCTCTTAGATCGGTTTTATCCCAAATGGGTTTTTTCCAGAAAGGTTTTTATTGAGGCAACTTATTTGTGCTACGTGGGGACAATTCAACAGTTTCTGAGGCTTTTTTACAATCAACCTCGAATACTGGGGGGGCATCACCCTTGGATGTAATCATTCTCAGATGTTATGTTCTCAAGGAAAATACTATATATCAACAAGTCTCAATAGGTAAAATTTCGTAAATATTATGTTCTCAAGGAAAATATTTTGTATCAACAAGTCTCGATACGTAAAATTTTGTAAAGGGCCAAACGGCCGAATGTGTGAGCACGTGATTTTTTCCCTAAGCAAATTATTCCTAAAATCCAAACAAAATGATTTGTTCAATTTTTGTTGAAATTTGTTGCATTTTTGTGTTAATTAGTTGCCTAATAAATCATATTAAAATACAAAAATATGCATATGCATTAGGATTTTAATTTTACAATTTTAGTATTAATTCATTTTTGAAAACAAATTAAAGAAAAATAAAAAAAAAATATCAATTTTTTAGTGTCTTAATCGGAAATTGCTGTAAAGTAGATATTAATTAAAATTTAGAATTTAGTTTAACAATCTAACAAAAGCATAAAAATATATAAAATTGAAAAAAAAAGAGAAGAAAAAATAAAATACAAAATACCAAGTGAAAATAAAATACAAAAAATGTTAAGGAAATAAAGAACAAGGAGGAAATTAATTGGGCTAGTTACCCAAATCAAAGTCAAAATACCCCAGCCCAGCTAAAACCACCCGCTCAAGCCCAATTAATTGCCCTATACCCGGTCCAGACCCTCCCCGTATAATCCCCAAACGACATCGTTTTGACGTCTTTGAATCTCAACCCTTGATCACCATTGATCCAACAGCCTTGGCTTGATCTCATAATAAGCAAAACGGCATCGTTTAGATGCCAGGAAAATCTGAGCCGTTAAAATCATCTAATCCAACGGTTGGGGGGGAATTGATATGTTTTAATATAACAGATACAAAAAGCCTAAAAATCATTGAAGTTATATCGTCTCCTTCATCAATGTTTAGTCGCCCTTAATTTCCCCCAACCCCCGCCGGAACCCTACCGGCGGGAAACGACACCTACGCCAACCACCACCGAAATAACACCCCATAACCGCCATGAACTCCTGATCCCACCCCTCCGCTTCTTTTCCCTCGAATCCTTTCCGTTCACCTCGAATATCCCGAATAGTGTCGCCGGAACCCTAACTCCGGCGAACACCCTTCATCCATATTAAACCAAAATCACACCAGAGGCACCCCTTGATGTCCTAAGCCCTATTCTGAAGCCCTCAAGTCCCAAATACCACTGGAAAATCCAAAAAAATGTTAAAGCGAAGTCTGCCAGCGACCAAAACTTCAAGAAAAGGGCCGTATAAGGCCCCCTGGACGTCGAAGTTAGTCCTTAAAAGGAAAAGAAGAAAAGAAAAAAAAACTATCGAAAAAAAATAAGGAAAAAGCTAAGTATTTTTCTTCCTTTCTTTCTTTTGATTTTTCTGTGTATGCATGTATTTGTTTCCTTTTGTGTCGGATAAAAATGATATAAAGCTTTCTGATTATTGTCTTGAATTTTTGTTCGTTGAAATAAAATCGATAAAATTTTGATACTGGTAGATTTGATATAGGATTTTTAATAAGTAATCTAATTAGAAATTAGAGTTTTAATAGAATTAATGATTAGACATTTTGATTAGTTTTAGAATTGTTTTCGATTCTGATTATCATTAGTTCTTAAATTGATTCTGAAATTTGTTTAGAAATAATTTTGTTTGTCATTGTTAGTTTATTAGATTGGTTATAGCTGTTAGATAATTTGTATTTGATTAATGCTGATTTAGATTAATTGAACGTTGATTCTGAAATTAAAAGGGTAAAAGGGGTAAAAGGCATTAGGTCAGTTGGTAAATATGATGGGGATTCACGGGTAGTTCTGGGTACAATAAAAGGTTTAAGGGTAATAAGCTTTAGGAAGTGGGGGTAATCCGGGCAATATAAAATGGCAATTCAGTGAATACCAAATAGAGGTGGGGATAGAAGGGTAAAAACATTGGAATAGAAGATTCTAGGTAGGAGAATAGGGGTATTTCTGCATTAATAAAGGGGTAACAATCGATTAATTAGAAAATAATAAGGGTACAATTGAAATAAAAGGGGGACCATTTGATAAATTCTGAAGTTTTGAATTTCCCTCTCTTTCCACTCTATAAATAGGCCTCATTTGGCTTCCTTCAAAATTCATCATTTCAAAAACTCCAAAATATCAAAAACAATAGAAATAATTCAAAATCTCACTGTTTCATTAGTTGTAAATCAAGTTGAAGTCTATTTGGATGATTCTGATCGTTGCTGGTGATCAAATGCTATTGAAATTATATTGAATCAGTCGAGTATTGTTTTTTGTTGAGTTCTACAATTGTTGTGGTTAAATCTAGTGGTGGTTGAAGCTGTTGATTGAGTTGCTGTGTTAGTTTTGTTGTTGTTGCTGACTTTATAAAGATCTAATTCTCTCTTCCTCATATTTTTCTGATCAGGTACATAACTGTTGACTTCATTGCTGTAGCTACATTGATGAATTAAAACGCAAAAATGAAGTGAAAAATACGAGAAAATATCCTCCTATGTACAGATTCTGGAGACTGTTTGTTGTTAATGAGTTTGATTATATTAGTGTAGACGTAATATTAGATATGAAAACTTGTATTCATTAGGATTTAGTTGAGTTGTATTGAACTATGTCTATTGGACTGTTTTACTTTTATAATTAGCTTAGGGATAATATTTGAGTTGTAATAAGTGCTCTAGTATAACCTTAGAATCTAGTGAGTTTAATAAATGATTATTAGATTGAAACTATTTCGAACAATCAGGTTATAATGAAAAGCTGGAAAAATATTTTATTGAGTTCAATTACCTTGATTAGCTGAGTCTAGCTTTAAAGATTAACAAGTAGAAAGAACAATTTCAGGCGTTTTCAGTGGCTTTAATATTTTTCAGTAGCTTTGATGTATATTTGTTTTGACTACAAAAATCATAGACTTATTTAAGTTCCTGTTTCATCACTCTTTAGAACTCACAAATAAATAGATAAACAAACAAATTTGAACGCAAAAGTTTAAAGGTTTCTGTGTTAATTTCTGCGGTACTGTTGAATATACTTAGCATAGTTTTAAAAATCAGCTCGTTTTATTCCGTATTTGTGCAAGAGCAGAACAGTGTAAGGCCTACTAGCCTGAGATAATTTTGGGCTTTGATTCACTTAGCACAAGCCCATGGCAATACCCAGTCGGACTTGTGAAGGCTCGAGCCTGTCTAAGGCTTATTATCAATAAAATTTTTAACATCATGTACGTATATTGGGCCTGTTATGAAAAATATATAAAAATACTAAAATTGTTTATACACAACAAAAAGTGTTCATGCAACAAATTAGTTAAAGTTTTTTTTTACATTGATTTAAGAACAAAAATAAAATATAGAAAATTTAGTCACATTAGACATGGCCTTTATTAATAAAAATGAGACGAGCCTCTCCGAATCAAATATACAATTGCGGGGCCCTCATTAATTACTTACTAAAATACTTAGTATTCAGGATAGTCCGTTTAGTGAATTTCACGGCCTTTCCAAAAGATAACAATACGTTAGCCGTTTTAGGCGCGATTTTTAATAATCTTACCTTCCTAATACGGGTGTGCATTTCATGCAACCCAAATCCAAATCTGAAAACGTCGAATAAGAATATGTCGAGGATCCGGGTGCATTTCATGTGACATAATCCAAAAATATATTCTTAAACGACGTTCACTTTCTTAAATAAAAATAATTTGATAAAAAGCGGTAATTAATTCTAAAATGGCACAAATAGGAGAGCATATATTAAAATCAAATATTTAAGCCAAATATAATAGTTGAGCGACCGTGCTAGAATCACGAAATTTGGGAGTGCCTAACACCTTCTCCCGGGTTCACAAAATTTCTTACCCGAATTTCTGGTTCGTGACTGTTAAACAGAGTCAAACCCTTCCTCGATTCGGGATTCAAACCTGTGACTTGGGACACCATAAATCTCCCAAGTGGCGACGCTGAACCTTCAATAAAACGAATCCCGTTTCGATTGTCCTTAAATTGGAAAAACTCCTTTATTACAATATCCCTTCCCGGGGATGTAGTAAAAGACGGATAAAAGTTTGGAAAAAGAAGGTGTGACAGCTCTGGCGACTCTGCTGGGGATAAAGAACCCAGAACTTCGGTTCAGGGTTCAAGAATTCGAGCTCAATTAAATTGTTGTATTTGGCTTTATTTGATTTTGATACATGTTCCATGCCTTACGTGCTAAATGTTTTTACCTCTTTAATATTTGTTGAATTGTATATAAATTGTCGCGAACCCCTCCCTCTTTATGAGTCTTCTACATCATGGAGAAAGGTGCACTTTGTGTAGCTTCTCTTCTGTTAGCGTCTTTTTCCCAAATTTAGAACGAGGTTTGGATAAGTTGCAAAGCCGGGCGAGCTTCTATATCCCCGGTACGCTACCTCCCCTTCGACCCGAGTTGTCCGCTCGGGTAAGCCAGGTCTAGATCAATAAACCTAGGATTTAAACCTATATGAGCAATAAACTCATGCCGGATCCCTAGTAGGACGCTTACTTGCATCACGTACATTTTGACTTAGGGGACACAACACAGGGGTTGGGTCCGTCTAGGACAGGTGACCCAAATTAAAATGACCATCCTGATGCATATTACGTGCTACTTGCATTTATTTTGTTCGGTTCCGCATGTTGACCGGTTTATATACAATAAGTGAAAAAATATAAAAATAGCAGCATTAGGACTAAGGGAGGATAACCATTTATTGTGAAAAAATCCAATGCCCAAATAGTACCGAAATGCTGCAAGATTTTTGAAAAAAAAATGAAAATGAAAAAAAAAAAGTGGAAAAAAAAAAGAAAATATTTGAAAAAAAATAATTTGTTGGTCAAAAATAGTTTTGGTTTTGGCCAATCGGCCCGAACTACGCTGGTTTAATTCTCGCCACGTGTGAGATACGTAGGCAACCCTTGACAGGTCCAACCACACCTTTTTACAAAAAATAGCCAAAAATATCGAAATTTTGATTTTTGTCGGGTGATGCTATTCTTGTTTAAAATAAGCCGAATGTCCCTCAAAAGGACGCCGGAAGGCCATTTTTGCAAGAATAGCCACTTTGAATAATTTGCGAGCACAGCCTTGAAATATCCCTTGTGGAAATGCTGAAAGGCCGTATCCGCAAAATCAAGTTAGGGTCATCTATCAACTTTACAAAAATAACCACCCTGCTAAATAAGCCATTACATGGCCGATTTTTGTTAAAATAGCCACAATTGGCATTAAAACTTTCTCAGTCTTGTGCTAGCCTGTGGCGATACTGAATGATGCCCCATGGGCCCCAGGATAAGAAATTTTCAAGTTTATTTTCTTAAACAAAAATTTGCAAAAATAGCCACTTTATCAAAATAAGCCATTACATGGCAGGTTTTTGCTAAAATATCCACAATTGGTATTAAAACTTTCTCAGTCTTGCGATTGGCCTGTGATGATGCTGAGTGACGCCCCATGGGCCCCAGGATGAGAAATTTTGATTTTTAATCATTGAATATGGAATTCCTAAATTAAAAGTTTTGCAAAAATAGCCACTTTTCTTTTAATCATTAAATTCCTTCAAAAAAATGTGCAGGATGAATTCAAATGACATCGAAACCTTCTCAGTCCTGAGCGAGATACCCCTTAAGCTCCATTTGTGGTGGAATGATCTCGGAGATGAAAGCAGAAAATCAGTGATAAAAATTCTGGGTGGCCTTGTGGGACTTATGAACATAAAACCAAGAAGGGATATTGTTAAAGCCTTGATACCGTTTTGGGATCCGACTCGAAATGTCTTCAGATTCTCTGATTGTGAGCTTACGCCAACATTGGAGGAAATAGCAGGGTATGCCGGTCTTAATGGAAACATGCAAAATAGATATCCTTTGTCGCCAAGACCAGTCACACTCCATAGATTTTTAGATTTGCTGAGTATCAGTCGGGATGTCCATGACCCGTGTTTAAAGGATGGCTGTTGCACTTTGCATTTTCTCTATCATCGATATGGTAACCCAAGAGGCTTCGAGGAACCTAACACCGGCCTGACACATGCGGGAGATAAAGATAAATGGGAGGCTCGGCGAGGATTAGCATTTATGGTGGCCTTCCAAGGAATTGTAATGTGTCCAAGGAAAGATGAAAATATAGACCTCGGGCTAGTAGGAATGATGGATGTAGCTATGAAAAAACCTACTAGCACGGTGGTCTTCTTGATCATAGCTGAGATATATCGGGCTTTAACTAAGTTCCGAGAAGGGGAGAAATTCTTCCAAGGGTGTAATCTTCTATTGCAAATGTGGATCCAAGAACATTTATGCCATCGCTTAGGATACATGAATTTCGGGTTGACTGGACTTAATTGCATCAATGAGTATGAAACCAAGGTTACAGGCATTAAGTTTCCTGAAGGTGTTGAGGCTTGGACATCATGTTTAGGATCTTTGAATGCGGATAAGGTCGAATGGGCTTATGGGTGGCTTCCCGATACTGAAGTTGTTTACACTTCAGCAGAAGTCCCATATATTCTTCTAATGGGTATTCGGAGCATACAACCTTATGCACCTTACAGGGTCTTGCGATAATTTGGGAGGTTCCAAACAATGCACAATGATGAGGATCTGACTGAACAAATTATTGAATTGGGTCCTAAAGCTATTTTTCCAGAAGCAAGAATTAGAAAGATATGGAATGAAAGTCGGTTTCTACAACTTGACACTACGATACAAGACCGAGCAAAGGGTGAAGTAGACCCCAAGTATTTGATCTGGTTCGGAAAAAGGTTCCAGATTCCTGGGAGACCTGCTAAAAGACCCCATGTACAGTGGTTTACTGATGAAGCCCAAGTCTAATGGGAATGGTTAGCAAAAGAGAAAGAATACCGAGCTAAAATTGGGGTATTAGAGCAACAGGTGCGAGACCTTCAATTTGAGAAAAGTGTGCAAATTGCGGCTGATGAAGG